>PVIR01000613.1:0-163426 GCA_004026965.1 Petromus typicus | reverse complement strand
ACCCAGCCACTCACTTTCTTCTCTTTCAGCACCTCCCCCGTTCATTTCCCTTCCTGCCTGGCCACCACTTTCATCATCATCGGGAGGCAAATATTTATTACTTTCGCAGCCCCCTCTGGTGACAGTTCCCTGGGACACTGGTCCTGGCACCTGGTGCTGTGCATGTCCGGTGCCTCCTTCCCACCACGCTGTCTCTAGCCCTCCTCTAAGCACCCTCGAGACTCTGGTCGGCTGCTTTGAGCTGTCCTCCCTGACCCCAGGACAAGGATAGACCTCCTGCTCATGGCCCTCCTTTCTAGTCCTCAGAAGTTATATTTCTACACAGATGCACATGATCCTTTTCTTGACATCTCCTTCCCTCTCAGGCCTAGCTTCAGGGCCTTGTTTTGATTACTGGCGTATCTCCAGCTTCTGACATAGATTTTGGCACATAACACTTCGTATGCACAAGTATAAATGAATGAATTTATTTGTACTCCCCAAATTATTGTTCATTAGCAATCACACACTCACCTGCTGATTTTCTCTCCAGTTAAACTTTGCATCTGGATCACCTGAGATGCCCATTCCCTGACCCTTTGGTCAAAGACAACAGACCCTGTGCTTCAGAGCCCAGTGTCTCATAAAACACATAAAAAAATAAGCTTATCAAACAATGCATTGGTCCCTCTGTTGGCTGAGCTTAGTCCATTGCTGGCCTAACATTACCCAGAACCATAAAACCAGCATCCTAACAATGCCGCACTCTAGATCTGTGGTGGGAGAGGCCGAGGCCTGATGGCAGCAGGAAACTGAGACCTCAGAGGATCTCTCCACAGATCCAAAGGGTCTGCCTCAACCTCCGCCCTTCCTTTTCCTCCCCCAAAAGGTGAGAGTAAGTCTTAGTTGTGCTAAGAGGTTCCAAAGAGATAGGAATGATTCATCCACAGGAAGGTCTGTTTGCTCACTGTTTGGGCTCTTAATCTTTATTGAAGCACAAATTCCCCTGGATAGAGGCCTAGCCTGAAATCCTTCATTCTTTACGCCTATAAACATATAAACAAGAACTTCTGGCTGGTACCTGATAAAAACAAACACAGACAAGTCAAGTTAAGCACACGTACCCTGGAAACTCCCAGCTCTGAAACTTCAGTGAGACAGTCCCAGGGTGTCCAATCCAATCGAGGCTGGCCCACCACATAACAAACAAAAGGATCTTTGCTCTTTTCTAGACCCTTTCATTGCGGTTTAGTAGCTAAGACTGAGATTAGTGAGGAAAAATACTACTAATCCGAAAACTTTTTTCCTTGGAAGAAACCATCCCATGCAGTATCAAAATAGCCTAAGTGATTATTTAAAAAGAAAAATAGTTAAAAATATCCTGTGGGTGCAGGATTTGGCACTCTTGGCTCTTTGTATGTTTCTCAAAAGGAAGAAGGAGCAGGTGGTGAGGGTGGTCCCCCCCCACCGGCCAGACATTTTGGTTTGATTTGGATTTGTTTGGTCTGAGGCTTCTAAAAGTGGGGTGAAGAGTCCTCAGAATCCAGAAGTGGTTTCAAGAGATGTACCTGTCACAGCAGAGTTTGGAGATACTGTCTAAGGAGACAGTCTAGAAGAAGGTCTTGTTGGCCCTTACGGTTTCCTTCAGAACTACACAGTGCGGGGGTTCTTGGCTGGGGCTGGTTTGTACCCCGCCCACATCCTGGACAATGATCAAAGATGTTTTTGGTTGCCACAGAATGAAGTTGGGAGGAAGCAGGAGTGCATTGAGGGGTACTTGCTCTAGCTTCTCCTGGGGAGAGACGAGAGATGCTGCTGAACACCCTGCAGGGCCCAGTACACCCTTCCCCATGATGACAACAAAAATTGTTTGGTCCAGATGTTAGTAATGTTGCAGATGAGAAACCCTGACAGATTGGTACCCTCAGAGGGATGTGAAGTTGTGTTAGTAACAGCCGATTCCAATTTTGAGTCCATAGTGGCAGATTATTTTGAAACCCAGTCCATGATGTATGTTAGAACTAAATGTTCATGTTTTCAGATTCTAAGTTGTGATAAGATTGTAGAAGGATGTGTAGCCATCCTTGGAACATCATAAATCATAGTTTCACTGCCCTAAATCCTCTGAGCTGCAGGCAATTTTTTCCCCCTGTTTTCCTTCCCCCAAACAACTGGTAACTATTAATCCTTCCACAGTTCCCACAATTTTACCTTTTGTAATTTTGCATGTAGGCTTTTTGACTTGGCTTCTTTCACTCCCCAGTATGCACTAACACTTCCTTCAGTGTGTTTACGTAGCAAAATAGCTCAGTTGCTTGTAGAACTGAGAAATGTGCTGTTGTATAGACATATCACAGTTGGTTCATTCATTCATTCATTGAAGGACGTCTTGCTTGTCTCTAAGTTCTGGCAATTGCTGCTAAAACTTCTGCAAAATTTGTACATGTTTTGGGAAGAGCTAAGTTTTTAGATTTTGGGAGGCTACCAAGGAGTTCAATTGCCAGAAACTGCTAACCTCCTTTCCAAAGCAGCTCTACCATTTTGCATTCTCTGTGAATGAATGGGAGCCCCTGTTCCTTGACACTCCCTACAGCCTGTGGTGTCATTCGTGTTCTGGATTTGACTGTTCTAATGAGTCTATTGACTACAGAGTACTCTAACGAGTAGAGAGTGGAGTCTCAATCTTGCTTTAACTTGCAATTCCTTTGTAACATAAGATCACAAGCATTTTTCTTCTGCTTATTTGACTTTGTTTAAACTTGAAGTGTCTAGATCTTTTCCACATTTTTATTTTTCAAAATTTTTATAATACAGCTTGAAGATTTGTATTGAAAATAATTGCTTAAAAATGTTGTCTAATATTTTCTAGTGTGATCTGTTAGCTTTGTCCATGCAGCTGGGACATAACTTCACATCTGTTTACTTATTTAGTTAAGACTTACTCTCCATGTGAGGAATGCATGTGCGTTATAAATATATAAATAGCATACATGTGAGTTCACCTGTACATACATACATATATGCATACATACATATTTATATACACACATATTTATACTACATACCTTGATATTCTCTCTTAGCTTTTTCCAATCAGACCGACAGTTTTAAACTATTTTTGCAAGACTTTGAAACACATGACCTTTGGTCAACAGTGTTTTACTATTGGCCGCCCTTGCTGCAAGATTTGAAATGATGTGAAAATAGGTAATCAAACTTTTAAAGTATCAGTGACTTTTATGCAGACCTAAGCTACGTAACACTGTCTAGCACAATGAGGTGATGGTTACTTTTATTATTTTTAATAAGAGATAAGATTCGGCAAGGTTGCCCAGGTTGTCCTTGAACTTGAGATGCTCCTGCCTCACCCTCCAGACTAGGGGACTTTAGGCTTGTGCCACTATACTAGGTTCCGACGACTTTAAACTTATATCATCGGCTTTTTTTTATTGGAGTGTTAAGTGAATTTTACCTATTTTGTATACTGATGCTTTATCAGATTTATATTTTGCAAAGATTTTTGTTCAAGCATATGGAAGTTCTTTTCATTCCTTTAACAGTATCTTTCACAGAGTGCATCTTAAATTTTAATAAAATTTAGCTTAATATTTTCTTTTAAGGATTATGTTACTGATATTATACCTAGAATATCATTGCCAAACTCTTAGAATTTTCTGTCTTCCTCCAGATTTTTATATTTTTGTACTTTATATTTAGATCTATGATCCATTTTGAAATAATTTTTGTGAGACATAGGTCTGCATCTACATCCATTGCACTTTGTTGACATTACCTTGAATTGTCTTAACTCTTTCCAACGCTGGTACTCATGTCATTTGAACATGAGGAAATGGAGGCTTAGAAAGGTTACAATTTGTGCCTGAAGTAACTGTACAGGGGTGAGACTGAAGTTTAGTTTTGAGTCGGATTCCAAAAGCCATAATCTTCCCAAAACACTGTGCTCCTTTTCAAGTTTAAACAAAGATACACTGGGAAAGGCTTTGCAAAGTTTATCTTCTGCTTTTGAGAATCCACATCTAGCCAGGCACTATGGCGCCCATCACCTGTGGTGCTGGCTGCTCCAAGCCTGAGGTAAGAAGATTCCTTGAGCCAAGGATCATGAGGCCACTGAGTAACACAAGAAGACATCAAGGCCCTCCTGCTGACTTGAGTCTGCCCCTCAGCAGCTAGGGCTATGCCACGGGTTCTAGCTCTAAGATACAGACATATATACTAGATTTAAATTGTTCCTCCAGTTCTCAGAGTGTGGAAAGCAATTGGATCATGGGGATGGGTTCCTGACAGGATGTGCTGTTGGGAGGTGGGGTCTGGTAGAGAAGGTAGTTCACTGGGTGTGAACCTGAAGGCGCATCTCCCTTCTCGGCTCCTCCTTCCTCTTCCTGTGCTCCTCAGTGCCAGGCCTACTGGCTGGCTCCCTCCAGGTGCTGCTGGGGAAAGGTACTGAATGCATCCTTTCAAACATGTCTGCCTTCATCATCAAAGCACTCTCTCTTCCCCTTCACCCAGTATCTTGCCTCACCTCTTCCACATGTAAAACTACCTCAAACAACAGCTTAACTATCCTCGGGCCAATTCTAGCCCCCAATAGTTAACTATGCTTTTCTCAAGATCATATCTATTTTACTTCCCTGGACAGGCGAAGAAATTATCGAGGTGATCTGGGAGAGAGGGCCTCCCCTCTAGCTTTCTCCAGTCCTGGCTTCTTCACCTTGCTGTCAGAGAGCAACAAATTCCTGGCCCTGCTTGGATGCCAGTGGCACATTGGGGACAAAGAAGATCAAAACAGACTGTGGGGGAAAGGGCCCAGTGAAGACAATGAATCTCAAATGTCAGCTTTAACTTCCGTGTGCTCATCCTCCACATCTGACAGGATGCACACGCAAACAGTGCCTTTCACAAGCATCTGGCCCGAAGCATGCTCATGCTTCTCAGCAGACTCACAGAGCGGGTAATGCTGTGCTCACAACACAGGCAGCTCTTACTGTGTCTGAGTTCAGCGTTAAGAACACAGGTGACCTGGTACTGAGCCATGGCTGGACGGGCTGGTCTATCTTATCATTATTATTTAAATTTTACAATGTTTATCTTGTGGACCGGCGGTTTAAAATTCAGTGGAAGACCATAAGTCAACGGGAGCAGTGAGCCCTCATGGGGGGAAGTTTTTTGTCAAATAGAATTTTAAACAGCTACAGGACCTACATAGTCTTTTTCTGAAGAAACCCACTTTCTCACCAGGGAAGTCAGCCACTCTCCCTAAAGAGTAAGTGGAAGGGAACACAGGGCCGTCAACACCAGCGAGGTGCACTGAGGGCCACCGTGAAGTTGGCCGAGATTCATCTAACTCCTCCCAGAGGCAAGATGGGAACTGTACAGATATATATAAGAGTGTTAATGGAGGTTGATCGATTTGGTGAAGAAAGAGATGAAAATGATGGAGGGCCTGGTCGACTGACAGGAAGGGACACTGTCGTCTTTGCTGGACACACCCCTTAGTGCAAGCTCACTCAGCGCATGCCCAGAAAGGTCCTCTGACAGGAAATGAGTTCAGATGGAAAGGGTCGCTCCCAGGGGCTGGACAGAGACCACTGCTTGGGGTTCTTCTGTGCCCCTCACACCGTCCCTGCCTGTCTGCCTGCTGAGGAGCCTGTGGTGAGGCGAGAAGGTGTTTCCCAGGGTAGCTGAGGGCAGGAAGAGCCGTCGGTCCTCACTTTCATTCGCCACCTCAATCTGCTTGTTTTCTCTGCTTGACCTCGTGGGAGTTTCTTTCTGAAGAAGATTTTGGGGAGAGACTGTGGCTGGCTGTAGCCAGGAGGGACCTACTCTGCACCATACCTGGCCTGCGACCCACTGGGTGTCAACTGGCTAGACAGGATATTCTACCCCTGTGCTGCAGTTTAGCAGGCCTCTGACTGGCGTCTCTGCAGAGGGGCCGCTCTGAGCTGCAGGCTGTGCCTGCTGGGCACGTGGCTGCCATGTGAAGGCAGCAGCGTCCTGGTTGCACACAGTGGGGATCAGTGTAAGTAGTTGCATAGTGGGGACACAAGAAACTGGGAAGCCAGAGAGGGGTGACAGCCCCACATGGAGTCAGGGGAGACTTTCTAGTAGGTAATAAGCTTTGAGTCTCCATAAAGGGCACTACTAGGCTTTTCTTCAGAAAAACTAAATCAAATTAGCAAAATAGAAAATATCTTTTTGCTCAAAAGAACTAGGTGATTGGTCTGGGGAACCTTTTAAGAAGGCATACAATTGGTGGGCCGGGGAGTTAGCTCAGTGGTTCCGGCGCCTGTCTTGCAAGCGCAAGGACCCGGGTTCGATTCCCCGGTAACCACATACCTATACTGGGTGTGGAGACTCACGCCCAGCAGCAACCAGTACCACATACTACAGTGCCGGGCGTGGTGGCTCACGCCTGTAATCCCAGCGCTCGGGAGGCAGAGGCAGGAGGATTGCTATGATGTGAGTTTGAGGCTGAGCTCAGGGCCAGCCTGAACCACAAAAGTGAGACCCTGTCTCAAAAAAAAAAAACCTTAAAAAAAAAAAAAAAGAAGGTATACAATTGGTGGTACAGCAAAATGGAGAATATATTTTTTTGTTAAAAAGAAAAAAATAAGCAAGGTGATTGGGCTGGGGAGACTTGGGGAAGCTGCAGAACCAAGTGAGTAGACAGAGAAGTGTGAAAGGGGAAAGCAGATGGTTGCTTTCTGCAGACGATCCCTGCACTGCTGCGCACGAACCGCAGGGACTGTGGCACAGTGAGCTGGAAGTTTGCAGATAGTAAAGGCCCAGGCAGGGCCCAGGATCTTAGTTACCCTGCTCTCTATCTTCCAGGAAAGCCTGCTGTGGGTATTGAAAGTTTTAAAAATTTCTTTAAAGAGAGATAAGTGGGCCTTATTTTAGCCGGTGGAAATTCCTTAGGCTTTTGTTTCTATAAAAGGAACACACTTTGGAAACCGCAGGCAAGATAAGATGGAAGAGAACATAAAGGACCTCAACTGAGCGGGATGGGGACGTGAACATCGCTTTCCCACGCATCCTCCGCCCTTCCCTAGCTCCTCTTCCCACCCAGCAGGCCAAGGAGCCAGCGTTTCCATCATTTGCCTTGTTTCAGCGGAAGGAGCCTTGAAGTCGATTTGTGGGGACTTTGGAGGAAGTTAATGTGTTTTCTGATAAAGACAGAAACACTGCCCTGTCTTTGACTTCTGCTTGAGATGCTGAACTAAGGACAAAATTTTGCAACCATGAAGCAAAACTATAAGAAGGCCATGAAGTTGGCTGAGCAGGAAGATGGGCATGGCTTGGGGGTACACTCATCACTGGGACACCTTGTGAACCTTGGAAGTCCCCTTCTCCTGACCTCTCATAAGCGATGCTCAGGGTAAACATGTTTTTTTTGTTGTTGTTGTTGTTTTTTTTTTTTTAGTTTTTTTGAGGCAGGGTCTCGCTTTGTAGTTCTAGCTGGTCCTGAACTCACTATAAAGCTCAAACTAGCCTTGTACTTACAGCAATCCTCCTGCTTCTGCCTCCAGAGTGCTGGGATTATAGGCATGAGCTACCATTGTCAGCCAAAAAAATTTATTTTTCTTTATGTGCCCAATAAGAATATTTAACTTATATAGAGGAGCTAGGTATGGCGGCACATGCCTATAATTCCAACACTTGAGAGGCTAAGGCAAGAGGATCCTTGGAAGTTGAAAGCCAGCCTGAGCACATAATGAGTTCAAGGCCAGTTTGAAATACACAGCAAAACCCTGAAAATTCTCATGGAATTTTCCCTAAGTGTTTAGGGCTCATCCAATGCCCTGGCAGGAGTCCTCTCTCCACCATTGACAGCTACTCTGCTGCCAACCTGTTCCCTCACCCTGTTTAGTTTTTTTTTTTTTTTTTTTTTTTGAGACAGGGACTCTCTTTGTGGTTCAGGCTGGCCCTGAGCTCAGTCTCAAACTCACATCACAGCAATCCTCCTGCCTCTGCCTCCCGAGTGCTGGGATTACAGGCGTGAGCCACCACGCCCGGCACTGTGGTATGTGGTACTGGTTGCTGCTGGGGTGAGTCTCCACGCCCAGTATGGTATGTGGTTAACCAGGGATCGAACCCGGGTCTCTGTGCTTGCAAGACAGGCGCCGGAACCACTGAGCTAAATCTCCAGCCCCAGCCTCACCCTGTTCTCCTCGCACTTTTTCTCCTCGTGTTTGACTCTTCTCATTTTGTTGTCCCTCCTTCCTCCCCTGTCACTCTTTCTATTCTTTCCCCTTTCCCTCCTCTCTTGGATGGAAAATGAGATAGAAAAGGGCTATGAGAAGATAATCTTTTGAGGTTCTTTCTGTCTCTCTTTTTTTTCTTTCTCTTTTCCCCCCTCTCTCTCTCTTTTTTTTTTTTTTTTTGAGACACAGTCTTGCTTTGTAGTTTAGGCTGGCGCCGATCTCACTATGTAGCCCAAGGTAGCCTCCTGCCTCTGCCTCCGGAGTGCTGGGATTACAGGTGTGAGCCCCCATGCCCAGCACTGTGGTGTGTGGTTAGTGGGGATCAAACTCGGGATCTTGCACTTGCCACGCAGTGCTCCCTCTTTTTGCTTTTTTTTTTAAAGAAAAAATCTCACTATATACTCTGGGATGGCCTCAAACTGGCAGCAGTCCTTCTGCCTCAGCCTCCACCGTGCTAATCACAGGCATGTGCTGGCAGGTCCAGCTTTTGAAAATTTATTAATTACTAAGGTGAAATGGATGTATGGTGACGACCAGATGAAGTTCTCATAACACCTAATTCTTGAAGAGCAACACAGCTGTGCCTTCTGCTACTTTAAAATCTTCTTCTGCCCAAAATGAAGAGAGACTTCTGCTATTTCTTTCACGTCTCCTCTCCTGCTCGGTCCCTTCCCTTTGCTCTTCTGCCTCCTCTTCCCCGGCAGAGGCCGTCTGGATGATCTGGAATAAGGGCAAAGACAGCATAAGACAGCACGGTTAGGCTGACTCCTCGACAAATGAAATCTGAATGTCAAGCTTAGGGCTCAGATGCAGATACTTTAAAATATTTTCCTATGTGAATCAATGTGTAACCCAGGTGAGAACCAATATTCTAGAACACATGTTCTCAGTATAGTACTGCTTAACTGTGTGAGTTAAAGTTGTGCCAGGGATAGAAGGAAACCCCCACTGACTCGAGAACGGTAAAATAAAGCAGGAGAAAAAATGAAAAACTCCTCCTCTAGGTATCAGGACTTCCCAAAAGGGTAAGAGGGGGCTGAGATGACATGTGTGGGCGCGGCCCACGCGCAGGGTATGCCCCAAGTTAAAACTGTTTCCAAAATCCCCTGTGCAACCACAGACAGCAGTGAGTGTCACACTTATATTTAGAAACAAAGCAATAAATACCTGAAGGATTCCATCCGATGTAACAAAATTAAAATAAACAGTTTCTCACCACCCTTTATAGGAAAGTAAAGTTTTATGCATTAGTTATTTGTGGAAAGGTGCCCCAAAAGCAAACTTCTTTTTTTTTTTTCTATAACTTAGTAGGAACAGCACAATAATTTCTAGGGTGGGTAATTTTGCAAAGTTTTCCTAGGTAGTTTTAGTAAAACTTTTAGGAAGTTTTAGGTTCCACTTAATGATTCAAGTTTAGAGTGCTGGTGTGTGTGTGTGTGTGTGTGTGTGTGTGTGTGTGTGTGTGTGAATAAGAGAGACAGAGAGACAGAGATAGGGTGTCACAGAATAAATCAGATACACAAAGGGAGAAAGTGTACCTTAGAACAAAATTTCTAGAAGAGAAGTTGGCATACCTATTTTTTTTTAAAGGCTCAGAGTTCTGCATTCCATTTCCGGAAATGTATCCTGAAGAAATCATCATGAACTGATGGGAAATTATAATTATAATGTCAAAATATTGAATACAGCCTGGGATAAAACAGTTTGATTATAACAATACAATAACATAGGCAATACATTCATTAAAAAGATTGAAGAAGTCACTGCATATAAATCATTTGTCAAAACATTGTTAGATAGCTTCGTGTAAAATATGACCTCTTCCATATAATATATATTTACTTTTAGAAAAGAAATTGAATGAGTATAACATCAAAATGCCTATAGTAGTTATGAACCATAAAATAAAATATTTGAAAATAGGGACTAGTGCATTTTAATTGCTTAGTAAATGATTTAAAAATATGTAGCTTAATTTTATTACATTGTGTGAGGAAATTATAGAAAATTTTTTGTTATACCTATTTTATGCTCATATATTATTATCCAATAAGAAGACATCAAAATTTATATAATGGGAAGTTTATGTATATGAGGAAGAATAAAGTAAGTTTTTAAAGATAAAATTATTTTTTTGTTGAAATGATTCTTCAGTTGTTAATATACACGTGTGTACCTGCACTTGTGCACAAGTAGAAAGTCACAGGAACATAAAAATGAAATCTGAAGGTCAAGCTTAGGACTCAGATGCAGATACTTAAAAAAAAAATTTAAATTTTAAAAATTTGTGATACAAATTTGTGCTTGTGGAACACCAAAACAATCTGTGAATAATTTATTAAAACACAAAATTTATACATAAAAGTCAATTTCATTTTACATGTGTTTTGAAAAATCTTTTGAAAATACAATAGTTGGGCCAGGGATTTAGCTCGGTGGTTCCGGCGCCTGCCCTGCAACTGCAAAGGCTGGAATTAAATCCCCAGTAACAACATACAACAATGCCAGGTGTGGTGACTCACACCCACTAGCAATCAGTACCATATACCACAGTGCCAAGCGTGGTAGCTCATGCCTATAATCCCAGCATTTGGGAAGCAGAGGCAGGAGGATTGTTGTGAGTTCAAGGCCGAGCTCAGGGCCAGTCTGAACTACAAAAGCAAGAGCCTGTCTAAAAAACAAACAAACCCAAAAAACCCCAAGAAAAACAAACAAACAAACAAACAAAAATACAATAGTCTTTAAACAATCAAAGAAAGAGCAATAAAAACATAAGGCTCACTTTTTTCCAACAAAGGAGCAAGAATTTTATGGAAAACATTGTGATATTTTACTTGTTAAACTCAGAGGTCTGGCTTTTAGTTTGTGGGACTCTCCTCAAGTCATGGAGAAGAAGTAAAAATTCTTCCTGTTCTCCAACGCATTCCAAAATCAATTTCAGAGATATTAAAACATTAATATAAAAAATTAAAATATTTTTTTGGATGACAACATTGGAAAATACCTTTGTGACTTCTGGGAAGAAAGAGAGTTCTGAAATGAGATTTTTGTTCATAACAGGAAAATACTAAGATTTGACAGTCTTAAAGCCTTGATGATAATAAAAATTAAAAATTTGGAAAATATATCTGTAACATCTATCTAACAAAAAATTAGCAATAAAAACATGTAAAGGCAGCCAACAAATTAATAAGACAAGCGGCAACCAGAACAAAAGAAAAAAGGAATGAAAAAGAATTTTTTCAAAATAGTTTCGAAATATACTAATTGACATCTATTTGTAAGAGTCAAGATTCATATTAACCTTCAATTTGCTAATTTTGTCCCTCGATATACTCTTACAGGAAATTTTAGCAAGAGACGCAGGCAAAGCTATCTCTTGTCTATACAGCAAAAATCAGGCACAACCAGCTGCTGCTGATGATGGTCAGCAATGAGTGGGTTTGTCCGGTGGAAGTCCACAGAGCTGAGGTGAGGGCTGAACGCACCCATCAGCCCAGACTGTGTTGACGGGGGACAGCCCATCACAAAAGATGAGAAAAACCTTCAGAACCAAGCAAAACCAACCAATACGGTGTGTAGAGATACATGCATATGGGTAAAACTAAAAAGAAAAACAAATGATAAAACCCAAAAGCCCACTGGCCAGCTGGGGGTGGCAGTAGCGGGCAAGTCTCTGGAGCAATAACACGGGTGTTGAGGCTGGTACCGGGGTGGCCACGGTCCCACTTCTCAAGTCAGGGGTGGGTGGGTATGGGAGCATCCGTTTTACTGTTGTTCTTTGCATCATATATGTGTTATAAACATAAACACGCACTTTTTGTGTTTAATATTTGTTTATAGTTTTCGGTTAATGAATAAAACACTGAAAATAAGAGAAAGCTTTAGCAGAACCAGTTTGAGGAATCTATTTTTCCCTTTTCTGGTCAGTGTAGCCTGAACTTTTGAGAACCAATGGAGAAATTTTTAGATTTAGCTGTGGCATTTCTGAGACTCAGTTTTCCCTTGTGTTTTAAATGGGGATGATACCTGACTCATAAAGTATCATTAAGGTAAAACTAGATCGCACTTTTTGCAAAAACCTAGTTTATGTAAATACTTAAGTACATGTGGTTCATTATTAGGAACATACTACAGTAGAAAAGAGCTCTTTAAAAAGAAACAAAAATAGAAACCACAATCAGTCTTTTGAAATGAAATACACTGAGATTATATTAAATCATTTCTGCATTATTTACGTTATGGCCAAATTTGAGGGATATGTTTTAGCCGAAGGACCCAAAATAACTGCTACATAGGATGTGAACTTTCTCTCATCCCGTTCTGTCTGGGAGGTGAAGAAGCATGAGGAATCTTCAGGCAAAAGGCACCAAGGACCATTTGTACTGACGTTCGCTCTCCATCCAAAGAAGATAAAGCAGGGATTCAAGGCGACAGGTCTGAGCAGACCTGGCTGGAAGGGACATCTAAAATCACTCAAGGGCTGGGCAGAGACCGGCTCCTCCAGTCATCAGGCGTATGTGTGGGCCCACCATCTGGATGGCTTCATTTGATTGAGTTATATCAAAACAGATTAGTTGTACAGCCCCAGAGAGGTGGGCTTGGGGTAGCTTTCACTGACAAAAGTTAGGCTACTCAGTGAAAGAAATTTTGAAAGAAAGAAAAGGTTAGATTGTTAAAACTCGAACCAAAAGAAGACAGAATTTCCTCCAATCGCGAGGAACCAAGAAAAAAAGATCACATTTCCTGGCTGCCCACTCATCTTACCACCCCTCCCCCGGATCCCCTTTAGCAACACAGAAAGAAATCACGGTAGAGTTAATAAGGCAGTGAGCCAGTCTTTCCTTCCCGTGTGATTCAGCCCCAGCTGCCAGAGGGGGCAGCCAGCTCTTTAACTCTGAGTGCTCTGAACCGGCTTTCAATATTAGACATCTGGAGTTTTCGAAAATTGACACTGGAACAAAAGTGACTGTCATCCTCCATATCCCCTTCACCCGCCCTCACTTAGACCTTATGTTTCTTTAGGGCAGTTTAGAAAGATCATGCAAGTGGGAAATCTGCATAGAAATGTAGGATTCTAAACAACATCGAAGTGTGCGGTAGCCATCGCCACCACCTGGGGTTGGTATTACTACAAACTAAAGGCAGAAGGTGCTTTACCATAAATGACACTCCCTGGGCTCTGTGACCAGCCTTCTTCCTCTGTGTTTCCAGCATATCTATTTAATCATACTTCACCGGCTGCAGGTGACGCAACAGTTTCAGGGTAAGTGCCTTATCTAGGTGTGGAATGACAAGGCCTGCCATCGAGGAGGGGCAGACGGACAACATGGCCCCTGGCAATTGGACTTTCCTCCTGGGCTCCCTGTGGAGCTCCCCAATATTCTGCAGACCAGAAAGGGATACTGGGGCTCTAGTTAGTTTCCCCTCTGCAGTGCTGACGTAAGAATTTAATTTAAAAAGTCAGTCTCGAGCTCCCTCAAGCGCTGCCTGGTTTTCCAAGCTGGACCTTCCCTGGAATGTCACAGATGTCCAGAGGAAATCCTGCTGATGGCGAGCAGGCCTGACACCCCATGTGGCACTGTGACTGTGGGTGGTCACTGCCACTCTCAGGATGGTGTCTGCTGGGGACACACTTCTAGTGGGTGAGCCTCACACCACCAGGACGTGTGAATGCCTGTACCCCGCCACAGCAAGATCCACGCTTCTGCCAAAACCTCCCAGGACCTCCTCACTCGAAGACCATGAATTATTGGACCAACAACACAACGGGGAAACAGCTTGGAATGGCTGTCTATCCCAGGGAGAACGAGGCCTCCCCAGAACACCCGTCTCCGTGAAATTCACAGCTATCGTTCCCCAGCACGGGACAGGACACCCTACCACAGACGTGCTCACTCTCAGAGGAATAAGGAAACTCAGATAAGAGCTGAGAATGAGAGTTATTTGGACATCTGCCATCCTCTGAGGAGGCCTTCGGGAAAGCCTGTGTTGGAGTTTGACATCACACCTCCAAGTGATCCTATCATTTAAGTGCGGATCATAGGAGCTTCACAGAAAACACTTGGAGACGTGCTTCCCGGTTACAAGTCTGTTCCCGATGTTAAAAAGGAAAACTGGCCCTGACCTTCTCTGAACAATGTAACATTTACTTCAAGATGAAAAACTGTGGGATTTAACGTCGGGGCACTGAATGGTTTTACCCATCCTTCTTGGGAACTGGGGTAAATGGACAAATGACTTAATATTGCATTTAAAAATAGACCTGTACTGAACTTTGTTGCCATGTTTATAACTTCAGTACTTTTTATGGTGGGTATATGCTGATGACAGAGGTATTTTTACTTTGTTGAAAAGCATCATGGGAACTGGGTTTAGGAATCTGGAGAGAGAGGCTGGAGCCGAGAGTGGTTAATCAAGTTCATCAATTTCTTCCTTTAGCATATTGTATTTAGTCTTGTTTAAGAAAGTCTTTTCTATTCTCAAGTCAGAAAAATATTCACCTACATTTTTTTCCTCACAGTTTTAAAGTTTCTTTTGGCATATACATTCCTTAGTGTGAAATTGTTTTTGACTGTGGTATGAGCCAGAATTTAAAAGTCATTTGATTAATAATTATTTATAATCAGCCTTCCCAATCCATTTATCCAGGATTCCTTCCCTTCCCCGCTGCTTAGTTATGTCTCCCCATACTGTGTGACAAGTTTCTGTGTATACGTGCATCATATGAAGAGATAATCTCACTGGTGACCAAGAAATGCAAATAAGGACCACTGAGACATTATTTTACACAAATTTAATTGTTCTCCTTATTCTGATGTATTCAAAATGTCTTTGCTCTTATTCATATAATAAACCATCTTATTTATTATAAATTGTTCTAGGGGGAGACCAGCCACTTCTTGGTATAGTATCTTTCTAGACATGTTGAATCATGTTTTTCTGTTAGCTTATTTCTTATTTGTGTTCCTATATTGATGGCTGAAGTAGGCCTGTAATTATCATTTCTCATTCTCTTCTTGTCCAATTTTACTTAAAAAAAAAAACCCATTTGATTAATCAATTGCTGTACTAAGGGTTGAGCTGAGGGCCCCTAACATGCTAGGCAAGTACTCTATCACTGAGCTGCACTCCCAGCATTTCTGTCTAGTTTCACTAAGAAAGTCATGCTGAATTCATAGAATGTGTTGTCTGTTCCTTCTTTCTCTCTGAATTGAAAGAATGACACAAGGAATAGATTTTAAGAAAAAATATTTTTAAAGGATTACAAAAATAAAATGTATCCACTGCCAGAAATTATAAAAACACTCATAATAGTATTTTAAAATAGAAGGTCTTTGTAGCATTACCATTCCCAAAATATGGTAAAATATTTTTGGTATAATTCCTTCTAGAACTTTTAATCATTATAGGCAAAGAATGTCCAATTTACTCTTTGTTTTTGGGCATCTATATATACATACAAAACAAACACACAGAATTATGTTTATAGCAGCATATACTATTTTATCTAACCCTTTCTCTGCTTCATGAGCTTCCTCATGGCATTAAGTATTCCTCAAAAACAGAAATTTTAGTAAGTGCGTACGAAGCTGTTTAGAAAAATAAATCCATATTAAATTCTCTGTGGGTGCCAAATAAAAATTTTTATTTGCTTTTAGTTTTTAATGTATTAAAAACCTACTCTAATAATATGTCAGTATATTTTCCACTTCCTGTTAAGCTTTAGTCAAATGTCTCCATGTTAGACTCCATCCTGGTGACCAAGTCTTGAAGTCAATCAACCTCTCATGGACGCCATTTTGAATTTTTAGACTCATGGCTGCGGTGGCTATTCTCCTGTCTTGGGCTGCATCTTTTGTCTTCCTCCAGGCATGTAGCCAGTGGTGAGGCAGACTATCCTGGTTAACACTGAAGTCCCTGTGTGGGCTTGGAGCCTGCTTGTATGCTGTGCTCAGCTTCTCTGGGGCCGTAATGTGTGATTTCTTAGCTCCAATGTTTATTTACTTACTGTTGATCAGAGGGTCCCACTGGTAAAGGTACATGGCTTTGTGTGAGGGAAGATGCAGTTTCTGATCTGACAGATGGAGCCCTGCCGCCCTGCACATGCCTGATTCTGAACTCATTGATGTCTGGGGGACTGACTGCTCAGCCCTGCATTAAAAGAAAGAGGGGAATTCTCTGAAAAAAAAAAAAAAACAACAAACAAAAAACAAAACAAAACAAAACAAAAACAACAATAAAAAAAACTGAGGGGAAAGACTATTCTGGGTGAAGAAAACCTATTTAAAACAAAGTGGGACATCATACAAAGTCACAAAAGTACTTCAACATCATGAAAATTAATACTAACATGCTTCACTGATGTTCATTTCAAAGGCGACAGGACTTCTAATCAAGATATATTGGTAATTATCATAGAACAAAACTACTCATAATTTAAAGAAGAATTATCCTGTGGTTTGAGGCATAGAGTGTCAATATATGAAATTGGGCAATAGAGAAAACTGTGAACCCCTGGTAAACTGTACCCTAAACACTGTCTGAACACTGAAAGTCCACACAGCGTCAGACACTGGGATATGCATTTGAGATACGGAAAATATATTCTTCTACTTTAACAAATTCCCTTATGAGAAACTATTTATTTATCTGTTTGTTTGTTCGTTTGTTAATTTACTTATTTATTTATTTTCCATACTAGGGATGAACCTGGGACACTGAGCTACGTCCTCGGCCCTTTTTATTTTTGATTTTGAGATGGAGTCTCACTAAAGTCACTAGGCTGGAACTTGCGTACTCCTGCCTCAGCTTCCCAGAATGCTGGGATCACAAGTTTGTGTCACCATGCCCAGTTTCTAATAAACCAAAAAGTACAAAATGGTGCTCAAGGTGCGGTGGGCATGCCTAGGGAGGAAGGTTCAGTATGTCTGGCCTCTGCGTGTGGAATAGTGTGTTTCCGGGATTAGGTCCTGCAGGGTGCAGGGAGGTGGTACGAAGATCCATTAAGGAGGATGGCAGGGGGCAGGTGTGGAGCGTACATGGCGGCAGAAGGCATCAGGCTGACATCACAAAGGGCACGCAGGCCACACGAATGCTGGGCTTCAGCGGGAGGCCTGTGATGGGAAGATGGCGGTGCCTTTGCTCTGGATTCGCCAACCAGCCCCTGGACTCCTCCGGGCCCTGGGTGGTGCAGAGTCCCCACGGGAAGAACGAGGTGAGATGGAAATAAGAAGCAGTCCCGCTGCCTGTGAGGTAGGGAACTGTCTGGTGGAATTAGAGCCACCCACAAGTGAAAGGCCAGCCGGGCGCTCTGAGATTGACCTGGGAACACGGAGGAAGTGACAGACTTCCAGAGGTTCCACATACCCAGACCTTACACTTTTCTTCCTTCTGTTGTTGATGTCATTGTTATGTTTTTTGAGGCAAGGTATTGCTAGGTAGTTCAGGCTGGCCTGATTCTCCTGCCTCAGCCTTCTGAGTGCTGGGATTGATTACAGGTATGGACCACCATGCCTTGCTTCCTCTTCCTTTATATATTCCTATATATTCTTTTAAAGTTCTTTCTCAACATTTTATTTTCATTGGTATATTCCCCCTTTTAAATTCTTTGTTTTTTAGCAAAACATTTATTGGTACATTTTAGATAAACATAATGATAGCATTTATTATAGGGAATTTCCACTTGTACATGATACATCTTGCTTCTTTTTTCCCAGTCTCTTCCCTCTGTTCAACCTCATTTTCCCTCCTTATTTACAAAAGTTTTGTTTCATTTTTTCCTTCTACTCTTTCTTTTCTCATCCTTTCTTTTCTCTCTCTCCTCTCCTCTCTTGTTTCCCTTCTCATTTGAACAGTTTTTTCCCATTTCTCAATATCTATTATACATTTTAGTCCGTATTTCTATTTTTGTTGTCTCACACTAGAAAAACAATATGGTATTTAAACATGTATGTGTGTGATTTATTTCACTTAAGAGTTTTCATTTGAATTGAGTAATATCACAACATAATCAATTTATTTGACAGTTTAGAACATATGTTTACTATATTATTCTAACATCTTTTGGTAAATTTTCTGGCAATTAGTATCATCCTTAATATATTTAGAGGTTCGATGAAATATTAGCCTTTATTCAGACGTGAAATCCCAAGTTTCTGTTTTCTTAAAAACGCAAAATTCTTTCTAGAGAACAAACGAAGTGACTGATGATGTTGGTTTAGCCAGTTTATTCTAATTCCAGAGGTTAAATAATTATAACAAATTTTTTGGAGCCAGAAGTCTTTTGGCCAAAAATGTCTTCTCCACTCTTGGAAACCACCCTTGGTTTTCCTCACTGCGAACAAGATTCTTTCTCTAACCATTTTCAAGACCCAGAGGTTCCATTCTATCCCAGAGGGAATAGCCATGATTAGGAGATCAATTAACAGCAAATGCAAGGGGGATGAGAGAGGAGAAATGAAGCTTTCTACACTGTTGGGAGTGTACACTAGGACAACCACTGTGCAAATCAGCATGGAGATTCCACAAAGAGCTAGAACTAGACCTTCCATTTGACTTAGACCATCCCCTTCAAGGGGTCTTCTATAAAGAGTGAAAGTCATCATAATACAGCGATACCTACACATCTATATTTATATAAGGACAATTCAAAATAGCTAAAGAAAAGATGAGATTGCCAGGTGTGGTGGCTCACATTTGTAATCCCAACAGTTGGGAGCCAGAAGGAGAACTGCTGTGAGTTGGAGGTTAGTCTGGCTGCATAGTGAGTTCAGGGCCAGCCTGCACTACAAAGCAAGAACTTGTGATAAAAATTAAAAGAAACAAAAAGGAAAGGTGAGATTTATACACAAGGGAATACTACTCCGCTGTAAAGAAGGTTAAGTTTGAGTCATTTGCGGGAAAATGAATGCACTTGGAGACCATAGTGTTAAGTGAAATCAGACATGAAGCTTAAATTTCACTGTTTCTCTTATATGAGAAACAAAACAGCAAAATAAAAGGTAGATAATGGAAAGTAGGGAGATAGTTCTTTTTCAAAGGAGAAGGGGGGGGGTCAAGAGATGTGGAAGGGTAGGCGAGGGGAGGGAAGGAGAAGTGTACACGGACCAGCTCCATACAATGAACAACATGCCATGTGCTCTAAACATGAACTAATAAAAAATAATTAATTACAAATTTAAAATAGTCTCTTTTAAATATCGATTGGTTAAAAATGTTATTGTTTCATTTAGCATTATTTTACAAGGGGAAATTTTATTTTCCTATCTGTTTATGTTTCTTTTTTTTTTTAGGTTTTTTTGAGACAGGGTCTCGCTTTGTAGTTCAAGCTGGCCCTGAGCTCAGCCTCTAACTCACATCACAGCAATCCTCCTGCCTCTGCCTCCCGAGTGCTGGGATTACAGGCGTGAGCCACCACGTCCGGCACTGTGGTATGTGGTACTGGTTGCTGCTGGGCATGAGTCTCCACACCCAGTATGGTATGTGGTTACCAGGGAATTGAACCCGGGCCCCTGCGCTTGCAAGACAGGCGCCGGAACCACTGAGCTAACTCCCCGGCCCCTGTTTATATTTCTTGGAACAGGGGCTGAGGATATAGCTGCCTCCTTGGCAATTGTAAGGACCTGAGTTTGATCCTTAGTGAAAAAAAAAAAAAAAAGAAAAGAAGAAAGAAAGAATTAGGATGCCTAGAAGTCTCTGACTGAAACAAAAATACGTTTCCTATTGTAAACACATTCTTCATTTTGGATATGGTGTACTAAATAAAAAGTAACTGCAAAGCTGAGTTATACAAACATAAATCTTCTGGCCGGACATGGTGGCACACACCTGTAATTGCAGCATTTGGGAGGCTGAGTCAGGAGGATTGCCAAAATTTGCGGCCAGCCTGGGCTACAGAATGAGACCTTGTCTTAAAAAACCACCAAACACAGGGCCGGGGATATAGCTCAGTGATTCTGGCTCCTGTCTTACAAGCGCAAGGGCCCGGGTTTGATCCCCAGTAACCACGTAACAATACTGGGCATGGAGACTCACCCCAGGAGCAATCGTTACCACATACCACGGTGCCAGGCATGGTGCCTCACACCTGTAATCCCAGCACTCGGGAGGCAGAGGCAGGAGGATTCTTTTGATGTGAGTTTGAGGCTGAGCTCAGGGCCAGCCTGAACTACAAAGAGACCCTGTCTCAAAAAAACCTAAAAACAAAACAAAATAACAACAACAAAAACAAAACAGCCAAACACAAACAGAAGTAAAACAAAAACAAAATATATATCTATATCTATATCTATCTATATCTATATCTATATATCTTTGAAAAATAAGCAAGAAAAATGGCAGCTGTCTTTAAAATAACTTCTTTAAAAACCTCAAATTTGTTGCTACCTTTAAATTCCCAAGAAAGCACACTGTCACCAGCAGGCCACTCTCCTGACATTTTATGTTTAAATCTTCTATGCTCAGATGTAAGAAAAGCAAAGTTTAGGTCATTGTAAAGTTTGTTTTCTAAAGATCATGAGAAGTGTGCAGTACTCGCGACTTCCTGTTTTCTGACTCATTCTGCTGGAAAAAATCTATAAACTCTGGAGTTCACAGAGACACATTCTGTGTGTGTGAAACATTCAGCTTGCGCCCTCACTGACAGCCCCTCACCGAGGTAGGCGTGACGGGGTGCGGACCGCCCGCTGCCTGGAGGATCTGGGGACGAGCCCGTGAGCAAGTCCCGGGGGCCCCAGGGCAGCACGCAGGCGAGTCACGCGCCAGAGGACGTTAGAAATGCGGATCTAGGTGGGTGTACAGCAGGATCAGTGGAGCCACTGCCACAGATTTACTCTTCTTCCGGCCACTCAGGGCTCCGTGCTTTTTTTTCCCTCCCTTTCTTTTTCTTTTTCTCAATACTGGAAATCAAACTCATCCCCAGTCCTGTTTTATTTTTTATTGTGAGGCAGAGTGTCTCTAAACTGTTGTGTTCACCAGATGGGCTCGAACCTGTGATAGTCCTCCCTCAGCCTCTGGACTCACACATGTGCCACCGCGTCCTGCTTCGACTTTTTTAACCTAAGAAAGTATTACTGTAAGATTCGAAATGATGAGAGTCAAATCTCATTCTCACATACTCTAAGGATTCTCCAATAGCAGACCTCTGACTCCCGCGTTCAGGTAATAACTGAAGGGAAATAAGGTTTCTCCTGGGAGCTAAATAATAAACTGACTTAGAAAGGTAGTTGTTGGAAGACACAGGCCTGGCTGAACCACTGTGTTGACAGGATTAGACAGTGGGCCCTGAGAAGGAGGAGGGACGCACAGGGCCACAGTGCCCTGAAGGACGCTGGCTGAGCAGGGAGCTAGAAGTCCGCCTGCGGGGGCCCTGCGGCCACCTCAGTGCCTCTGCCTCTGTGGAAATGGTGTTCTCCTGGCTGCCAGTCATTCCAAATCCTGCTCTGTAGTACATTTGTGGGAATTAAAAAAGAAACAGGCAAACCCGGAATGCTATCCCTGACCAAAGATGAGGCTGGGTCTGGTGACACACAGCTATAATTCCAGCACATTGAGAGGCTGAGGCAGGAGGCTCACCATCTGTTCAAGGTCAGCCTGCATTACCTAGAAAGATCTTGTCTTAAAATAATTTTTTTTTTAAATGGGACTTGCTGTGTATTGGTACCGACTAAAAGTCTGGTTAGTCTAATATGTTCGAAATCATCAACTGGATAATTGATAGAAAGCCTGGAAAGGTGAAGATAGAAGCTCCTAATCGAGTTTTCATTTTCATTTGATTTATTTTTTGGTACCAGGGATTGAACTCAGGACCTTGCAATTCCGAGGCAGGAGTGATGCCACTGAACTCCATCCTCAGCCTCTTTATAGAGTTGTTAAAAATGCGTGATGGGTGTGTTGCAGATGAGAAACCTGAGGCCCTGAGACAGAGGCCGCCTGCTCTTTGAGGCAATAGGAGGTAGCAGTGCTGGGCTGGAACCCAAATGCGGTATCAGAGAGGACACCAGCCAAAAAAGCCAGGGACACTGCACATCCAAGGGCAGAGAGTGTCAGGGCAAAAGCCAGGTGGAAAGGGCGGCCAGAGGGGGAGGCGAAGTTTCCTCAGCTGCAGGATGTCAGGGAGCCTGGGCTGCAGATGGTGAGGGGGGCTCTGCTTTCCACTCCTTAGCTTTAATGGCTGAAATGGTAAGTAGAAACAGACAGATCACACAGAGGAGAGCTCGAAGTGCTCCTGAGACCGAAAGGTATGGGGGGCAACACAGACTAATCTACAAGTAGACACATCTCTTGCATCTGTGCAGTAGCAGAAGACAAGAACAAATGCCTAAGTTGGTTTGGATTGTCAAAAGCACTAGGTAGCAATTGGCAACTGGATTTCAAGTATTTTCAATCTCATATCACCTTTAGAATCATTTTGGAGCATTCATCCACCAGGCATGTATTGCTTTAAACCATTATGATACACAATTACATAAAATGCTAAAATCTACAAAACACAGGAATTTTAAACATGGCGGTACACTTTTGTAATCTCATCATTGTAGGAAGCTGAGGCAAGAGAAAGACAGATTTGAGGCCAAACGAGGCAATTTAATGACTCAATGAGACTTGGCCTCAAAATAAGGGTTGGTAACATAGCTCAGTATAAAGGCCCTGGCTTCAATCCCTTGTGCTATGAAAATAAATAAATAAAATAAAATAAATAAATAAAATGAGACCAAAACAAAGGACTATTTTTCAATAATTATCTATATTCATGGTAAAGATACTCTTTGTCCTCAAGAAGTTAGTAAATATGCCTCTTAATTTTTCTTAAAGACATCTACTATTTTATGAGAAAGCCATTTCGAATTGTAAGTCGATTTTATTGTGATCTCATGTTAATATCCACAGAAAAGGACATCCTGAGAAGACAGAAACTGATCGTTAGTCTTGCCTCCAAATTCCTCATTTATTATGCCTCATTTCATGCAGGTTTTTTTGAGACAAGAACCACTTTGTGGTTCAGGCTGGCTCTGAGCTCAGCCTCAAACTCACATCACAGCAATCCTCCTGCCTCTGCCTCCCGAGTGCTGGGATTACAGGCATGAGCCACCACGCCTGACACTGTGGTATGTGGTACTGGTTGCTGCTGGGGTGAGTCTCCACACCCAGTATGGTATGTGGTTACCAGGGATCGAACCTGGGTCCTTGTGCTTTTAAGACAGGCGCTGGAACCACTGAGCTAACTTCCTGGCCTCATGCAGAAGTTTTTACTGAAATTCAGGTAGTAAATCCCTATCTTGTTCGATGTCAATTATTTGAGAAAAAGATGATATTTCCAAAGAAAGTTTCAAATCCCTTGAAACTCTCTGTCCATTAGTCTTATAGACCCAAAGCACAGCATCCAAGTTGGAGTGCCCGGGGAGAGCTGGAGGCACAGCTCTTTCCCTCTGAGGGCATAGTGAACGGCCCCCAAACTTCCACTCAGCTGATATCCGATGGCTGGGGTGACCGCATGTGACCGTGACGGTGACAAGGGAGAGCAGGGTCCAGTCACACAGCGAGTGTGAGCAGAGTGTGGTTCATGACACGGTCCTGCAGGGCCTTGCTCACTCCAGGAAAGTGCACCAGCTTTTAATAGCAACAAGCTCAGCAGGCTCCTTTTCTCTGCACACTGTGTGCTGGTTTGCACCCCACACTGGGCCCTGGGAGCAGTAATGAGCAGTTAGGAAGAACTAGAGGAAGGGCAGGAGGAGGTCTGTGCAAAGGTAGAAAAAGACTGCGCCGGAGCCCAGCAAGGTGGCGCATGCTTATAATCCCAGCATGCAGGAGGCTGAGGCAGGAGAACTGTCTCAAGGTGGAGGCCAGCCTGGGCTGCATAATCAGTTCAAGGCCACACTGAGCTATCGTACATAGTCTGAAACACACACATAGCATGCACGCACATGCATGCTCATGTGTACACACGCCGCAGCTGACATGGGGTGTGTACTTTCTAGGACCTGCAGCTGAGAGCCCCCTGTTCCACATGGGTGCTCTACTCACTGCCACCCTTGCTGCCCCCTGAACTGGCTCTGTACCACTCTTGTGAGTTATAATTTGCTAATTATAAGTCACATCCTATTTGAGAAATCCTGATAACTTATGCTCAGATCTTATGTTCATCATGTTCATAGAAATTGTGCTTTCTCATACTGAGTGAGAAAATGGAGAAAATAGGAGTAGTTCATTGTGAGATTCTGTGATTCTCTGGACAGGCATCTCCCAGCATCGCCAGGGAAGCAGTGCCCAATAAGCTTGGAAGAGCAAGTTCAGGGCCACCTGGGACCTTCTGCACAAACCACTCCACCTGTGGCAGCTGTCCTTGAAGTTTTGGCCATATTAAAGAGTAATTTGGCTACTTGGGATAAAGGTAACTCTAAGAAAATATATTTTTGTCAGCTACAGATGTGCAGTGAAGTATTTGTGGATGTGAGAACACTTGTTTTTAAATAGCCCAGCAAATACATAAATAGAAAAGAGAGGATGGTAAATGAGACAAATAATAGGAGCTAATGATATTTTCTGATCACTGGGCAGCTTATAAAATAGATTTTAGTTGCTGCGCAGTCTGTTATAGGGTTACTTGTACTGGATAGGAGGAAGAGAGAAAGGTCTGAGTGTGGAAAAACAGACTGCTATGTTTATGAGATGTGTGTCTCTCTATATGTACCCCAAATGAGCCGGTAACTATGGGCAAAACTAAGTATACAGCATTTATATGTCTGTATATACCAAGCGTGATGTTCTCTGCCTTTCTGTCTCAGAGCTAGCCATGAAGGAATTCTCTGACCCACCTCGAGTGACTGCAGACCGTAAAATACCCATGTCAGAAGGCATGAACGGGCCGGACAGAGAGGCCTTGCTGGGCCTCCTCACCCGCCATTAGCACCAGCTCACATTCTTTGGTCAGGACACGTTTCCACGAGGTTGCCGGTGCTTCGTGGCCTCTCAGTGAAGTCTCCATGTGAAATGCCCCTTACAGAGAGCTGGGTGCTCGGCAGTTCCTGAAGGAGAGGGCGAGAGGGCATGGAAGCTCTGTGCCCAACTCTTGTACTACACTTTGTCTCTACCCTTATTAATAAAGTGGAAAATGTTTTCCCGGGGTCTGCGGAGCAATTGAGTAAGTTAATTGAACCTGAAGAAGGGTTATAGAAAACAAGGCACAGCCCGGCAGTCAGCACAGCCAGGAACCACCAGGGCCTGTGACAGCCACTCAAGTGGACCTTCGGGACAAAGCCCTGGCCTGCGGGATGCCAGCTCCAGGAGATGGTGTTACAGTGAGTGAGGGCACACCAGCTTGTTCCCGCTGCAGCAGCAGCTGTGTGCCTGCCTGCTGCTGCACAGAAAATTCCCACTTTGGGAACTGCAGAAATCCACGCTGACTGCTGCGGATGAGAGCTCAGTGAGTTTACAGCCTCCTACTTCTGGTGGCTGTAACAGCCAGACCACTTCTTCTTTTCTATTGTATTCTTTGGGTTTTTGAGACTAGGTCTCAATATGTAAATCAGGCTGACCTTGAACTTTCGGGTGATGCCCCTGTGTTAGTCTCCTGTGTGTTGGGATCACAGGCGTGCCAGCCGCCTCTCCTGGCCTGGAAAGTCACGCTGCTCTCCCTTCTTTGTGGCCCATTTCTTTTTTCCAGGTTCCTCTCGTCATTTTCTTCCCCTTCTTTATGAAGGCTTAAGGCAGGCGCCCCTGGAAGAGGGGCCTGGTGGCTCATCTGAGAAGCAGCAGGCCTTTCCTACCCTTGCAGGGTTCTGTGTCCTCGATGTGAAACCCGAGGCCCACGTTTGTACCAGCTCTATCCTGGGGAAGGCTACCCCACTCCCGCGGGGAATGTCATGCAGTGGGTGGGAAGCAGTCTTCTTATTGAACTCATCTTTCAGCATTCACCAATAGAAAACATCAACATCTGTTCTCCAATAATTTATTTTTTAATATTAACTCTTTGGGAAGTTATATTTATTTACAAAAATGATGAAATCCAAAGATCGGCAGCATTCTAAGAGAAACAACTAAATGTGCAAATTTCAAATATTTTCTATAAGTATAAATAATTCTAATTCACATTGAAAATGAAAATATTGCTAGACACAAAGTTCTGAGACGGTTTTGGAAAGAATTAAATAAAAACACTGGCGTTTAATATCTTTGGAAAGAAATTAGAAGATTTAGGACAGGAGAAAAGACAGCTCAACTAATGTGAGGAAAGGCTACATAGAGTTATGAATTATAGGTATCTTTAGATCTTTATTTCAGGTCCAATTCCATCCTTTCTCCCTCACCTAGGGCAAACATGATTCTCCACAAAGCACACCGAGACAGAGCAGCCCAGACACAGACAGAAGCATCCTCAGCCCATGGTGACCGGGCTTCTCCCAAGGCTCAGGTGGCCCTGGACACAGTAAGGGAACAGCATCATGCGAGGTTTCCCTCTGTACCTCCCTGCCCCCAGCCTTCTCCCTGCTCCCTCCCTATCTTCTCTCCCAGGAGGTAGGAGATCAGAGAACACTGTTCTGGAGATTTTCAAGATACTGCACGAGATTCTACTATACTCGCTCTTGAAGCCACTCCTTCTTTCCCAGGTAGACAGCAACCGTGACTCAACTTCCACATTCCCCCAACTATGGTTGGGCACTTGCTGGATTCCAGAACGTCCCCTAAGCAAATATTAGCCTATGAAGACAAGGCAGAAGAAACATCTTCACTTAAATAACTGAAGTTGGCAATACAATAAATAAAGTAAATTATATACCAATGCTGCTAGGACAGCATTTCAATATTTTAAAAATCCCTCATACATAATATAAGGGTATATTACTTATGTACATATTTTTACATACAATAATTCTTTAGAAGGAAGACAGTGATAACCCCAAGTTAGACACTGTCCCCCAAGAAACTTTACTATGAAAGAGTACACATGACAAAAAGCAGCTTGTGGGCCTTTTCCTGTGAATATGTTCTGTGTCAGCAGCCTCCGAGGCAGGCCATGCACGGTTCTGTTTTTGCACAGAACCTGCTTGCTAGGGAAGTAAGCAGCAAAGAGCTCCTAATTCCTGCTGCTCTCTGAATACGTCCATTTTCCCTAAGCTCCCAAGAGCTTCCTGTAGATATATCCTGTGCGGTGAGGTTCCACGTCTCATCCTAGCCCTGAGATTGCAGACAGAAGGCTGCTGGGATGGCTCTGGGCTCCCACGCTCCTCCCTGTGTCCTTTCCCTTTTCTCCTGAGAGGAGGCATACTCCTGGCAGGCAAGGTGCACAGGCCTGGCCCACATTCCAAGTCCTCAGACGTCTGGCCACCTGCTTAGGAAGACAGCAGGGCTGGGCCGATTCTGACATGGCACCCTGCCAGTCACAAGCTCTGCTCTAAGGCCATGGAGGCCCAGCCTGAGCGTCACAGGCACGAAGAGCTTATCTTCTCTCCTTTGCTCAAAGATGCCCTCCAGGCCATGTGCCAGGGCTGCTTCCGGTGGCACTAGGGGGTGGCAGTATTAGCACCATGCTGGGCCCCTGCTTCCTCTTAGCCATACATCTGCTTGAACTGGAAGCACTCGTTACAGTAGCCATTGCACTTGGAGTTGCCAAAATGATCACAGGCTGGGGCCCGGCAGCGCTGTTTGGGGGGCTCCTCGGGAACGGGCTCGCCCCGGTGGGCCACGCGCTGGCTGAGGTGCTGGCATTCCATGCAGAGCTCCTCGCTGCGGCAGGCCAGGATGTTCTTGCAGGAGGCCCGGGCACACTTGGGCCTTGACGTGCCCTGGGTGGCTCTAGGCAGGTCTCGGCGCTGGCTGGATCTCTGGAAAGGACAGAGAGCATGGTGAGAACTTGGGGGACAGTGTGGGTCCTACATAACAAGGGAACGTAAGGCTCCCACGGGAAGACATCCTCCCAAGCCCCAGAAGTCCGCTTGGCTGGGATGGAGGCCTCGGGAGCTGGCACACAAGCCTGGCGCTGCCTTGCCCTGGGGGTGAATAGTCAGCTCTCTTATAGGACAGCTCCCCAACACTCTGCACACGACAGGTGGCATCTAGCCATGTTCTTGTCCCTGTCTGCTGTCAAGCAGGAGTTCTGCCTGGTCTGGGCTCGTCAGAAAAGATTACAGAAGTCTGCTTTTTGGATGTCTGTGCTCCCTTCCGCTAGAAACCAAAGACCTTTCTCATTAATGCCCAGCTTTCTGGACATCTGAAGAAATTCCCCCCCTTAGACCATGCGGATCAACAGTAGAGCTGCCAAGCTGGGCAGCTATTTCAACATGGATGCCACGCCAGGTCCCTGCAGCATATTTTCCCTGGCAGCCCTTGGCCGTGAGGGGCCGACTGGGCAGGGCGCGGAGCCTGCCCGTCACAGCCCCAAGAAGACAACTGAAGCTCCGCACAGCAGCTCACCAGTTGCTCTTCAGTCCTCTTGGCCTCGTGTAGCCTCTGGTTCTGAGCTTCGATGAAGCACTTCTGACAGTACCCTTCGAACATGGTGCTCCCGAGGGTGCCGCATTCCCTGCCCAGGCACGGGACGGCGTTCTGGAACCTGGAGCCTGTGGGGCTGGCTTTCCCTGAGGCAGCGACAAAACCTACAAGAGAGTGCACACTGATCAGTGCCACAGCCGGCCGCCAGAAGTTCAGCTGTACACACCTCCCACCCTGACCCCGCCGTGCTCATCGTCACGGTAACGAAACCAACAGCAGACATTAACTGCGCAGCCTGTATTCCAGTGAGAGCTTGCCAAGCCTCAAATGCTTCCTGATGGTGTCAGGGGAGATTTCCCTCTCAACAGCCTCTACTCTGCAGACTGAGTTTCTCTGTTATTCTATTTATTTATGTATTTGTATGTGTATGTATCTGTTGCTATGTTTGAGACAGGCTGTGTTTGTAGTTCAGGCTGGCCTTGAACTCACTATGTAACCCAGGCTGGCCTCAAGCTCGTAACAATCCTCCTGTTTCAGCTTCCTGAGTGCTGGGATTACAGGCATATAGCACTGGGCGTTTCTCACTTATATATCAAAGTTACAGAAGCCTAGTTTAAACTGTATGTGATAAATGACAACCAAAAGCTTTATGAAAATAAAGCCAGGCACAGAGTTCGGCACAGAGTAACTAGGCGCTGCCCTCTATGCCCATGTGCTATGTGGCAGGACCATAACTGTTCCCGTGCGAGACCGCTGGGAAAGTGCAATGATCTGGCCACTCAACCCAACAGACTGCTCTGATTGGCCTCTTCTCGTGAAGTCTGGGGACAGAACCCTTGTGAACAAGAGCTCTCGCGTTCAGAACCCTATCACCGCACTCACGTTTGTTCTCTTTGTACTCGATGAAACACAGCGTGCAGAAGCCTTTGTTTTCCGGGGTCCCGAAATACATGCAGCCCGCTTTCCTGCACTTGCTCGTCCCAGTCCTGTCCCCTGGAGTCCGGGCAGCCTGAGAGAGGCAGCCAGAGGGGGTGTCATTTCCGGCTCTGTGACAAGAATGCGGGGAGAGACTCTGCATGAGCTGAGAGGGGTCGGACTTGGACCTCTGGTGACAGGAAGGGACGCCGGAGCCGAGGCTGGAGGAGGACTCTGTCGTGGTCCTTTTGAAGCAAGTACTGCAGATCCCATTAAATGTCCTAGTGGTGTCCTGGAGGCAGGCCTGGCACTTACCAGCATCTAAATGTCTGGTGGCGCCTGCAGTCTGGTTGGCATTCAGATGGGCGTTGTGGCATCGCTCACAAAAGCCGTTGTGCTGCACGTTCAGCGTGAAGGGGCAGCCCGGGCTCCGGCACTTCATGGCTGTGGTCTCGCTGAACAGGAAGAGGCTGGGGGCCGTCGGTGGGGCCGAGTGAGGTCCACCTGCAGGCTCCTCAGGGTGCCAGGCCGAGGGCTCGAAGGCTTCTCCCCGGGATCCCCCGAGCACCATGCTGGGGAGCCCCTCGGGGCCGGGTTTGGAGTTCAGCTTTGGAAGTTTTCTCTGGTTCTTTTGGCACCTTGCGGAGCACTCGTGGCAAAAAGGTTGGGTGTTCACGGACATGAAGAACGGGCAGTTGGGGGTTTCACATTTTACATCCATGAGAGAAAGCTGGGGAGTGGCAGGCTCCAGAGGGTTCTGCGCATGCGCCCCTCTCCTCCCCTGCTCGTTGTTCTCCTGCCATTTCTTGTACTCGTGCTGAACAAGTTCGAAGTAGTCATCTACCAGATTTATTTCTTTGGGTAAATTCGCTTCATCCAACCTAAAGACCCAAAGGGGAAAAGATGAGATGACACGAAATGGCATGCAAGGCTCCACAGCACTCGCTCCTGTAAGTTTTCACAGTGCAGATTCACTGCACCTCTCAAACCGTGGGTCTGTGACAAGACATGGTTCAGGTGTTTCCAAACGTGTCCTCCAGGAAAGCATGCGGTCACTTAGTCTAAGACTCAGTATTTCTAAAACCACAGTCTTACTTATCAATTTTGTGTCTACACAACATTATAGACAATTCTAAAAAACAACAACAACAAAAGGCCCTAGGGGCTGGTGGTGTAGCTCAGTGGTATGGCATTGGCATAGCATGCGGATAACCCAGGTTCCATCCTGGACATCGCATAACTAACAAACCAAACCAGAACAGAAAGGAAAACATGAAAGCAAGCAAGAGGCCCTTTATGAAGAACTTTCTCCCTCTTTATCACTCGTTTAAAAAGTCATTTTCATCATCTAGGCGATCAAGTTTCTAGTACAACATTATTGAGGTTATTCACATGGGACTGGTCCATTTCATGGTGCAACCAGTTTTCGCATTTTTCTTTTCTGCATTTAGCTGTTCTTCATTTTACTTGTGTCTGGTCTCTACTAAAAGTTCTCTGCCGTGAGTAATGAAGAGGCAGGCATGCCTACAGATGCTGTTTACCATTGGTTCAAGCTGCTAGTCTCTGCTTGAGGAGAAACTGATTCCCCTGTGTCCTCAATGTGTCTCAGCATCTAATTCTCAGAAGTAGGCGTCTCTAACCTAAAGCCAGGCTTTGGAGCTTGGACAAAGGCACAATGGTGCCTCTGGGGATGTCTTTCCCCTTCTCGGTGTGCCTGTCACATATGCACAATATGCCACTCAGTGGGTGTCGTCCTTACCAAAAGCCAAGAGGAAAAGCTTTTGTTTCAAATAGTCTTTAGTAGCTCTTGTTTTTACTATGCACTAGAATAATTAGTATAGATATTTAGATACATATATAGGTACACGTTTAGACATATATGTAGACACATTTATAAAACCCACAATTTTGACTCTCAACATCCAGATACCCTGGAAAAATCTCAATGGAACATCACTTATTCTCCATTTGAAAGCATGGGTAGTGTTGCCCTGAGTGACCTCTGCCTCTTGACATGTGTTTCATACTGGAGAACATGGTTGTGGAGAACTGTGCCGCGGGGCGGGGGCGGGGGTGGCAGCTGCCTGTATGGCTGGTTGCAGATGACAGCAAGAATGGAGGACTTACTTGGCAGCATTGATCAGATGAGTGGTACCGTGGTCCCAGCCCTGGACTGGGATCTCTATCACCATCAAGTACTCCTTTAAGAGCCTTTCCTTCATCTCATTCTCAAGATCTGTCAAAAAGTGGATTTTCAGGTCTTCGAATCTTCCTCGGTCTCTGTTAACAAGAGGCACTGCTCGGATTTCTGCAGGGAAAAAAATAGCATTTAAGTAAACTCTTATTCTCCACTGGAGGGTGACTCTAAATCCAAGTGTGTACGCCCAGTGGTCACAGTTTACAAATGGAAAAAGCAATTTAAAGACTAGAAAAGCATCAGCTGATCACAGTTAAATTCACATGGGAAAACGAAGTGCACTGAATTCGAATAGAAAATGTGTTGCTTCCAGGAAGCTCACAGAATATTAACCAGCCAGCAGGTGGTGGGTCTCACTGGTTAAACTCTCACATGTCAAACTCAGATGGGCCTGGGTTCAAATCCCGACTATGTCACTATCAAGCTGACAACTTATCTAACCTCCCCGCGTAAAATGAGGTTCTGGAAGGAAACAGAAGAAATTAATGCATAGCGGGTCATAAGCAGCCACTGGGCCACTAGACTGGGAGCCAACCGGACGGCATGCTGGTCCACTTGGGCTCTGGCACTGCACCAAGGCCTCTGACACCTTGTCCTGTCTCACTAGGACTTGAGCTGGGAAGCTGTATGCTCAAGTCTGCTACTTGTGATTAACATGCTACAAGTACTTCCCTGGTTCTATTAAAGAAGATACAGGATCTGGCCATTACTGAGACTGCATTACCACCACAGGGATGCAACTCCAAGCCGAACTTTTGAAACTGAAACTTTGGAACAGATTTCAGGGTAGTTTGGATTAGGGATGTTCAACTAGTAAATTGAACTATTCTAAAAAATCTGAGAAAATTCAAATGAAATCTGCAACTTGTCTCATCCCAAGTACCTGGAATAAGGGACATTCAACCTGTACTAAGTAAGGACATCATGTTATATTTTAATAAAAACAATATACCTAAATAAGACTATTTCAATAAGGAGCAAAAGAGTGAACTTTGGTGTCCCAGGTGCTCACAAGAGTTAGTTATGTAAACAGGTGCTGCTTTCTCACCAGGTCCACTGTCCTTCAGCGTCACCAGAGGGACAAAGTGGTGGCTGTCGTAGCCGAGGACGATGGGGAATCTGTAGCACTCCTGGGCGGGCCAGTGCAGGGGCAGGTAAATGCCACCCACTTTCAAAGGGGCGAAATTGGAACCTGATTCCAGACTTCTCAGCATTTTGTCTGCTCAAGGAAAGAAAAAGAAAAAGAAGGTCACTGCGTGACTTTCCTCAAATGCCACCAGTACTGCTTTCTGTAACTTGAGGAGTGAGGGTTTTTTCCCTGAGAACCAAAACAACACAATAGAAAGCATGGAAATGCAAGTTAAGGCTCCTCTGTGAGCCCCTCACCTGCGATGACAATGATGGGCCTTCTGAGGATATTGCAGAGGACGAATATGTGAATCTCTTCCAGGGCATTGTAAGGCAGCGCCCCGCGGGCTGCTGGGGAGTCTGCAGATGCCATTCTCACGAGGTTGTCCCATTCGTCGTTCCAGTTCTACGGGGAGAGAGGCGGGAGGGGGTTGGAGGCATCCGTGTTCTGAGGCCTTCCAACATCACTCTGCTATTGCGCATTTCTGTAACTCAGCTTAGTTTTTCCCCCTTCTTGAGGTTACCATCCAAATAATCATCCCTTTTTCCCTGCTTTGCTTTTCTTTCTTCACTTGTTTCCCACTACAAAGCAAACTTAAAACTGGGGACACCACCTGCTTTCAAAAAACCCCCTGATGAGGCATCATACTGAAGCCCCTCATATGAGTCCCCACAAAAGTCCCAAACTTGTGACCCGGGCTGCTGAGGGCAGCATGTGACGGGCAATCAGAGCAAAGTACAGCACAAGGCCAAGAAGTGCCACAGCAGGAGGCTGCTACCGAGGAGCTCCAGCCCTGGGAATCTGCTGCTCAGCAGCTTCTGGGTGCAAGAGACGCCTGGGATTTGTCCCACGGCAGGCTGCTGGGGTTTTCCATGGAGCGTGCTTTGCCTAGCTAAACCCATGTGACCCAGTAATCATCTGCTTCTCTGGAGGCAGAAATGGCTCAGAATACCCTTTCCCCACACGAGCTATCAACAGACGTTCCCACAGGAATAGGACATACCCGAGTGTCATAGCAGAGTCCCGTTTCCACAAACTCCTGAGATTTCAGAGACTCCAGCTGCCAGCGGAATTTGAAGTTGCGTGTGTCTGTCTCCTTGAGCGTGCTGAAGAGCGCTTTTCTCAGGACCAGGTCTGTGTCCTGCACGCCCCACATGTACTGACAGGCGGCGTGCATGAGGCAATTGCCATCCCCTAAGGACAGAAGCAGCCATAAGGAACAAGGTCAAGCCATGTGCACGGGTCTACAAAAGGTTTTCAGAAGAGATGGGTCCAACTGCGACCGTAGGGGCTGAAGGGCTTGATTTTGTGTCAAGGACCAACTGATAACATTTCACAGACTGGTGACACCATAGGAAAACATTTCTTTTCACTGAGCGGCATCAAAGAGGCACAGGCACCAGAGGCCCTGGTTTCCAGGGCAGCTCTGCTCCCAACTGGTTTAGGCGACTCTGAGGGAAACTGATGAAGATCTTGAATAACTGTACTCTGCGTGAACAGAGGGCTCTGGGTAGTCAATGTCTACAGTTAATTCAGCAAGAGTCCTTGGTTTGCTGGCTATAGCACTAGTACCACCACTCTAAGCAAAGCAGCCCGGGCCGTGTGTGCAGACGAGGAAGCAGGCATGACTCAGCCTACTGGACAAAGAAGGTCTGGCTATGACTCAGGGGTACATGATGGGACCATTCCACGCTAGCTTAGGGACCTGGGATTTCCCTCTTCTGGTTTGTACCTGCAGCCCGCTGGCCCTGCCACCTACCTCACTGAAAAGCATTCTGTGAGCCTGCTCATGAGCAACTACTGAGTCCTTGTACAAAGTTAAAAGGCACCCAGAGCCCAATATTTTACAATAATTCAGTTTTTAGAGCTGACATTTTGAGAAAAACACAGGTCAATTTTCTTCCATTAACTGGCAACTTTTCCATCTAAGGTCCTCACTGTGAGGTTAAAATTCATACTTTCATATGGCTTTTTTTAACCTTCAAATATTGGGGAGGGAGATGCTCAACAGAGAAAAGTTAGCTTCTTAATCCACTGTGTATGTGCAAAATAATTTTTATTTTTTTAAGAAAGTTAAGCCGCTCTCTTACACCATTTTATAGTAATGCAACAAAGCTCTGAAATTTTATCAAATTTTAGTCATCATCAGACTGCAAAAAAATGTATTTTAAAAGCCTCCAGCTAGATATCCAGTCAACATTCCCTCAACTTACACACTTAGAAAATGAGGGAAGTGTTCACACAAACGAACAAAAAGATCACCAAGGCCTGTGTCTTGGCAGAAGTGTGGCAATGATTGCATTCTGTTGAAATTTCCCCTTTGCAAAATCTAGAGCAAAGATAAGGCTTTTTTTCTTCTTCTTGTGCTTACTTTCAGTTCTTTATTGAGATGCACCAGTATAAAATTCCCTAAGTAACATCTGGAATTCCCCAGAGCGAAGTTATTTGACTAGCAATTGAGCAACAGCTATTGTACGTTTTGTTCGGGTGTGTAGACATTTACACTGTGAGCTGCTCGCTGGACTTTCCAAGTGGGTGTGGCCAGGCTGAGCTGGAATGAGGCTACTCATTATACAAGTGAAATCGTGGCAGCCAATAGACGATGGAATTTTTCACATGAAGTTTCAATTTTATGCCACCTACTCCCTTCCTCATTCACCGCAGTCTCATATCCTCAAATGCAAACTTGTGAATCACTCCCCCCAAACAGAACGTTGACTTTGAAGAAACCTTCCTATCGGGGGGAAGCATTAAAACAGAAAAAGAAGGTGCGAAAAACTGGACAAGAAAAGCCATTTGTTTCCTCCTTCCATCAAATATCATTTCTTCCTATTTTCAAGAAATTTCAGAAAAAAGAGAAAACTTTCTTCGAAGTGGGAAAATCAATATGGGAGGGGGTCCTGAAAAATCCCTATTTCCCAGGAAATGTTATCAAAATACACCTGTTTTTGACCATGAATCCTTATTGATTTAAATGACATACGATTGCAAAATAAATGTTTACTCTTTAATATTCCTTTTTTAAGGAAACAGAAGATTTCCTGCCTTAAGGAAATGGTGCAGAATACACGTTAATTCTGTTCCTGGGCTGAATGTTTGTTTTTTGGTAACAAAAATGGCACAGAGTTGAAACCACAGACTGTCTGTCAGGTACATAAGCCCCTTGCTGACGACTTAGCATAATTATCTACTTCTATGGATCACTTGATTTAATGCCAAGAACAATGTAGACAATAGTTATCTCCAGTTTTCTTTGAACTTTTGTTTCTAAGAGTCTAAGCTTCATAAATACAGGTAAGATGTTAAGAGGATGTACAAGAGCCCCCAGAATAAAAACAAGCAAAAAAGTTCCACCAATCGTTTTATGCTACTCATGTCAAAAATAGCCAAAGCTACTGTGCCAATTAAGTTATTACATTAATGTTCTCATCATCATCATTGCCAACAAGGATTTTCTGCTCTTGGAGGCATTATTTTGATCAGGATAGTTTAGTCACTGATGTAAAGATTGCTGCTTTTACCTGGGCTATATGCACTTAATTGATCTTGTACAATCTACTTACTTATCTTCATATCTACATCCAGGAAAGCAAAATTTTGAGCAGTATATAATGCCTGTCAATGCACAGATTCTGGCTTAAGGAAATGATCAAAACATAAAACAGTAGAGCTAGAGGCAGGAAATCGTGGCACAGTGGCAAAGAAAGATACAACGACCCTAACAGCCTTAACCCATAAAACGTACAATTCAAGAATTTCAAGGGCATCACAAGCATTTTCTAGTGACAGTGCGAAAAAAAATAGTTTTCATCACCATGCTTTCCTTTTGAACTTAAAGCTTTTAAGTTATTTCCATGACTAGCCAGGGAAGAGCATTCTACACACGATTAAACAGCTGTGAGTATTAGAAACATTAATCGCCTAACTGGGGCATGGTGTTGAGGAGAAACCCAGTCCCCGAGCCTCAAAGCCCTGTGCAAGGGGACACACATGCCTGGAAAATATACTTCGAGAAAATGCTCCCTGAGCAAGCGAGTTTCTACTGCGCAGCCTGACGGAGCCTGCACACTACCCAGCTCGAACGCGCCCACGGAACCGTCGCGAACTGGGAACCCGAACACCAGGAGCTGCCCGGAGCAATCGGAGCAAGTCTTACCATTGGTTTTCAGCGCCACAAGCTTCCTGACTTCACGACACCAGTTGAGCTTCTTCTGGCTTTCCAGGGAGGCCTGGATGTTCCTGTCGATGACAGCTTTGTGGATGATCTCTCGGAACTGGGGACAAAACTGGCAAGTTCTGAACATTTCCAGTGTGTACCGGTGCAGGGTTTTAAAATGGTGAATGATTCCATTCGTAGGTTTGAAAATGTCTTCTGGAGCTCTCTCTCTGATCTTCACCGCTTTCCGCATATTGCTCAGATACAAGGCTTGAGGAAGGAGCTGTTCGGCCATGGTGTCCGGGTCGCCTGCAGAACAGGGGGGAAAGAACCCATCCCGTTAGCCTGCCTTTGATGCTACTGCTATATACCTGCCGGCAGGAAACCCCGCCGTTTGATCTTGTCATTACCCTCATCTATAGGCAAAGGATCTTAGTCACTTCTACTCCCAGGATACTAGCCGGCCCCAAAGATGAACTCACACTGGACTGTTTTAAGTTACATCACTTTTAAAGATTAGTCTAAACAAGCGGAGGAAGGTGGGGAGTGGGGCTGAGGAGGAGGGGAATAACCCGTGTTTCAGTCACATCTGTCAGGGAGTCAAGCCTATCAGTGGCAAGTCCTCAGTCACAAAATCACTGAGGCTTCCCCTGAAGCTGCCTTCTGAGGCCACCCTGGAATGGCCACTGGGTTTCTGATGTGCTGGATGCCATCTAAGGGCACCACGCAGCCCAGACGGGCTTGGCTCCTCCCCCAAGACCACCTGCAGTCGATCCTCCCTCTTGGGTAGAGTCTTGATCCCTCTTCCAAACACTCCCTCCCCATGTATTAGGACAGCCACTATTTTGGGAAAGGTCTGACAAGTTGACACTGTCACTTAGGATACTACTTCTGTGTCCGCTTTAGTCCCCAAGCAAAGTGTACAGAGTTGATTCACGAAGTCCCTTCTAATACACAGTCAAAAGCGCATGGTCAACAGACAAGCCTTTTTCCAACAAGACGCTGTGCAATTTCATGAGTAAACAGGCACCATTCTCTCAGAAACTTGTGACTGGGCTGAACTCATGACTCGAGAGTGAGAATCAGAAGAAGGGATTACAGATTCTGCATTTCCCAGGCACACGTCGCAGCTCCAATTATCTTGACTCATCTCTCAACCGCATTTTAGTGCTGCCCTCGGGTACCAACACTCACGTGCATTTCCATCCCACCTTTCACCCAGACAGTGGCACACACAAGCCACAGGTGGAAGAAATGGAAATCTAGAAGCAGACAGGAAGGAAGTTTCAGCCGGGAGGGCACTTAGGACACATGGAAGTAGAGTAGGGTCCATGGCTAGCATCCCTGGCCCACTCCCGTCCCTTGCTTTACTGGCCTTTAGGTGGGCGCCTCACTATCCATCCTTATTTCAGGAGCACAACAGTGGCCCCTTAGGAAACTTCCTAGCAATGGTTACCTCCTCTCCTGAACCACACTCTCTGCCAGGATGACCCTCCAGGTAAGAAAGATGTTAAACTGCAGTGAGAAGAAATCTAGAATTCAGGGAAGCTGCTCTGGGTGGGTCTAGCTAGCTTCTTAGATCACTGACAAGAGGGACGTGAAGAATGGAGGCTGGGAACTACAGGACCCTGAAGTTGTACTGAGACTCCGCAATGAGATTCTCAAACTGATTGCTGGGAAAGGCTCTGGGTCGGACGGACGACAGCGGCTATTCCCTCTCGGTGGAACTGAGCAAAAGCATAGCAGGACCAAGGACTTAATGAGACTAACGTATCACACATCCTCTTGTGGTGCAGCAGAAGTCCCTTTCACAACAGCATGCATTCATCCATCTGTCCACGAATCCACCGCACAAGAACTGCCTGACCACCGCTCCGAGCTAACCGCTGCACAGCCTGCAGCCACAGGTCCTTCTCGGCCCTACAGCCATGCCAGGGTGGGGCTTCGCCCGGAGCCAGGTCCTCCAACACTGTCCTTGCAGGTTCCACCGCACTCACCTGTAGAAGCTACAGGGCTTGCTGTTCTAGACACCTACAGCCAGGCAGCAGGAAGATTCTCACAAACTACTCTACTCGGTCTGCTTTTCTGGCTCTTTCTCCTCTCCAGACCTAAAGAACTCCCAGCCAAAGTCTAACACGATGACAGCTATAAATCTTGTACCAGACAAGCACATGTTAATATTGAACGGCTCAGTGCAATCTCATTCATACATTTCCTCTCCTCATTACCAAAATCACCTTCTTAAAAGCAAACCAAACCTACAGCCCAAGTTTCCAGTTCTTGGACTTCTCCACACTTGAGATTAAAAGACACATTTTTCTAACAGAATGGTAATGTTGTTATGGGCAAAAAATACAGTACCTACCTTAACTTTTTTTTTTTTTTAACGTTTGTTACCTCACTGACTTATTTAAAAATAATTTCCCAGTTTTTGTCACTAAGATTAATAGAGTTCTACGGAACTTAATCATTACAGTCTTTCCCCCTTGTTTTAGTTTTACCACTCGGGGCTGACATTTTGGTCTGCGATGTGGCAATCTATGAATTATTTATCAACAATGCCTCAGCCAACTGTTGCGTGGTACCCCTCTCCAAACTGTACAAAGAACTGCAAAGGCCAGTCAGCACCGGGATGGTGGGCATGGGCTGCGGGACGGGGCGCTGTCATCAGCAGCCACTGTCCCAGGAGGCTGCCTGGACATGGCCCCGACCGCACCGGCTTCCCAAAGAAAGATGAGCAGAGAGGGTGAAGACAAAGCAGGCTCAGGAGACCTGAGCTGAGCTCCTTCCTTGCCTAACACTGCTGCTTTCTGAGAGGCCAGGTGGCAGGATGTGGGACTAGCCGGCTGACAGACAGACAGAGGGACTGTGGGTAGGACTGGTGCAGGGACCTGCATGCTCCCAGAGCAACGCCGGAGCCCCTTGGCCGTGCGCGGCTCTGAAGCTCTCCGAGAGCCGAAGCACCGACGCCCGTCTACGTGGCTCGGAGCACGCAGCGCTCCACTCCAAAGCCAAGACGTGAAAAGAAGTCGAAAGCGCCCAAGACCACCGAGCCGGCGCGCCGCTGCCCTCCGGCTGCAGCTCGAGGCGTCTGCACTGTGGGCGGCCGAGGGAGCCGGGCTGTCACCCCGATGGCTGCCCCTGAGGACCCGGGCGGGCCACGCGCCCCTCCCCCGCCCCTCCAGGGCGGCTCTGCACGATCGCGCCCGCCCCGCACCCGGCCGGCTCCTACCTCTCGGGGCTGCGCGTTCCGCTCGCAGAGTCCGGTCAGGGCCGGCGCGCGCGGCCGGCGCGGGTCAGGATCCCAGTCGGACTCGGGGTGGGGGTCAGGCCGAGGCTGCACCCCACGGACGCCCGGGTCGGGCTCCCTGGCTCAGCCTGCTGGCTGGGGGTGTGGATGCGTCCGGCAGCCGCCGCTCCGCCCCCGCCAGCTCCGCGCTCGCCGGGCTGCGCCGCTGCAGACTGTGCAGTTTCCTTTTTGCGGCTCGCAGTTGTAAGTGGCCGCTTTCGGGGATTTCCACCAGGGACTTTCCAGTCACCTGACGGCGCGCTCGGGCCGCACCGGCCGCCAGGGGGCGCGCGAGGCCGCCACGCGCCGCCGGCCGCTCGCCCCGCCCCGTGGGCGGCGGCGAGAAACTCCTGCGCCCCGCCCCGGGGTGTCCCCGTCTGAGTCACCGGGCATTTCGGAAGCTGCTCTGCGCGTCACATCCATGTGGAAATCGTGGTGATGGGAACTGGAAGCGAAATCGGTTCTTTCTTTTTTTACAGTCGTTTTTCTGCAGAAAAATCAAGTGTGGACAGGAGGGAAATCAGAGAGACAGAAAACCCTAAAAACCACCTCGGTGGCCGGGGACCCAGACCTGGGGCCGGGTTGGAAAAGTCTGGGTTGAAATAAATCAGAAGCACAAGCTTAACTATCATACAGCTTCTCGTACATGGGAAACCCAAAGACCAAAAAAACCAGCAAAATAAACAAGAATTATAGGGAGATTTGCAGAGGGAACACGGAAGAAGACTCCATGCTGGCGGGGGTTGCGGGGTGGGTGACACAGGGCCTGGTCCTGCAGCCTCGGCTCTGGGCCAAGGCCAGGCGTGGGTGAAATTAGCCATAGGGGCCGCCCCGGCCCCGCCCTCCGGTGCATTTCCCCTTCCTTGCGCGCACCTAGCGCCTCGTTGGGGTCACATTCAAGGAGTGTTTCAAACCGGGTGTGCTGGTTGAAGCCTGTAATCTCAACGCTGTGGGAGGCTGAGGGACGAGGAGCGCAAGTTCAAGCCCAGCCTGGGCAATTTAGCAAGATTCTGTCTCCAAAACAAACCAACCAACAGTTTTAAAGGCTGGGGATTTAGTTCTCTGATTTCATCCCTAAGCAGAAGAAGGCATTTTAGAAACCACTGTGACCCCTTATGGGCTCTGCGTTGCCTGCCTAAGGGTTCTTTGGGTGTTAAACTTACCATGTAGTCCTGGCTGGCCTTGAACTTGAAACAATCTTCCTGCCTCTGCCTCTTAGGTGTGCGTGCCTTGGATGTCGGTAATTATTTCACCCCAAGGAGCCCTGGCTGGCAACACCCCCCCCCACACACACACACCTGTTTGCGTGTGGTGCCACATAGCTCTGCCCTCTTGGTACAGTGGAGTTGTATGACAATCGTGCCAGCTGCGTGGGCAGTAGAGGCGCAGCACCTGCATAGAGAGACCGATGTGTCCCTGCCTGGGCACCTTCTACACCCAGGGTCCCCTCAGCCCAATTCCTAGAAGGTCGAAGCCAGGATCAGATGATAATATGGGGTGCCACTGAACCCTTAGAAAAGTATGCTCCCCTGTCTAACGAGGACCTGCAGAAACTGGGCCTAGGACAAGTGGAAAGAGAGGCTTCAACCCGTGAGTAATGGCGTCTGTCCCGAGGCTGGACCTGGTCTTTTCTGTCTTCTGGAGACATACTCTCACTGTGCAATCTAGGCTCATTTTAGGCTTTCTTTGTAACCCAGATGCAGCAGTCTTCCTGCATCTGCTTCCTGAGTGCTGAGATTACAGGTGGCTGCCACCCTACCTGGCTGGTTTTAGTCTTCTTTTGGAGGTGTTTTTTGTTTTGGTTTGGTTTTTGGTTGTTTTGTTTTCTGACACAGCGTCTTGCAATGAAGTTTAGACTGGCCTTGAACTCAGTCTGTAGCTCAAGCTAAGCTCAAACTCATGACAGTCTGCCTACTCCAGCCTCCCTTGAGCATGGAATTACTGGTGTGTGCTGACACACCACGCTGCTTTTTTTCTAACTCCAAACCTCCTGGTAGTATTTGTCACCTGCCCATTCCCACATATTTTCAGCGGTCCGCACTCCAACAATAGGCCTTCTCCATCAACTTTTTACACGAAGCTTGGAAAACTGCAGCCGTCCTCCCAGGGACCCTCAGCCCTGAGTGGAGATGTGGCCATGGAGACTGTGTCCTGCTCTGAAGCCCTGTGCTGCTGGGCAGATCCCACCAGGTCAGGCAGTAGGACGCCAATGGCTCTGGCAACCAGGGACCCACCTTCCTCTCTGGCCACCTCTGTCACCTCAGCCGGGCCCTTGCCCTGACCCCCTCTGGCTCTTGTCTCTTGGGTTTGCTGAGCAAGGAGAGAGCCCCGAAGCCAAGTTAGTTCCTGCTATTTCTGGGTGTCCGACAGCTGCCACTTTGCCAGGGTTTGTGACAAGGACACAACAAGTGAATCATGGGAGTGTGGTCCTGGGTTGTGTTCTTCCTCTGTTTTCCCCAACTCTGCCTCTGAATTCATAGATGCCCACCATGGATGAGTGCATGTTTTAAATCCTGGCTACTTGGAAAGCTGAGGCAGGAAGATCCCAGATTCAAACTAGCTTGGGCCAATTAATAAGATTGTGTCCCCCCAAGTTTTTTTAAGGAGGTTGGGGATGTAGCTCAATGGCACAGAGCCCGCCTCGCAAATATGAGGCCCTGAGTTCAATTCCCAGTACCGCCCTTGTCCCCCAAAAAGGGTGGGAAGCTGGGCATGATGGTTCATGCCTATAAACCTAACACTTGGGAAGCAGAGGCAGGAAGGTCACCATGTAGTCAAGACCAGCTTGGAATATATAGCCTGATCAAAAAAAAGAAAGTGTGCATTCTAAGATAGTGAAGAGCAGGAGAGATCCAATCAAAGACGCAAGCTTGCCAAGCAGGAAGGAGACCAATCACAGCTCAAATGTAGCTCTAGAAGTCCGATCCCCTCCCTTCCCCTCCAGCCTCCCTTCCCTCCCTTCCTCCCTTCCTCCCTTCCTTCTTGCTGGACAGACTTGGTCTCCCTATATACTTCAGGTGGGTCTTAAACTCATCGTTATAATCAAGACCTTGAACTCATGCTCCACCTGCCTCAGCCTGTGGATTACAACTGCTGGCCGAATGCATGACGCTTTCCCAATCAAGAATCAGCAACGGTGACTCTACATGTTCTCTGACTCCTGGGCTATGGCAGTCACGGGTCAAAGCAAAACTGGACGTTAGATGTTCTGTGTCCACTGCATTGTTTGTTGCCTGCTTTCCCAGCACTGTCCTTTTTGGAGGACTAGTAATTATTTTTCTAGTACCATAGATAGAACCCAGGGCCTTTGCAGTGAGCTACATCCCAGCCCTTCTGTTAATTTTCCATTCTGAGGTTAGGCTGGAACGTACAGTCTTCCTGCCTCAGCCTCCCAGAGTGCGGGAAGGACAGGCATGTGCCACCAGGACTTGTGTTTGTGCTTTTCTGAGTAGGCAGGTCTGTCACACCGACTCTGAAGCAGCCTTTTGTGAGGGTGAAGGATGGTCATCTCGTGCCTCCTCAGACGGATCTGGCTGCAGCTGTTAATGACCCTTGGCTGAGCTGAGAGGCGACCTGAGAGAAAGCGCTGTATTGTGGAGGCCCCAGGGATTGTCTGGGGCAGTGGACGAGTCCGTACCCTTCACACAGTGAGCCGTGGTGTGGGAACAAAGCCTGCTCCTCTGGAAGCCGGGCCTTTGTTTGGGGCCAGCACAGCCCTCTCATCCCTCCTGGCCTGGAGACCCACGATGCTGCAATGGACAACTTGTCAGGAAACTCGCCCCTGTGGAGTCCGGTTCAGTTCCCTGTGCACGCTTGGCTCAGACGCTGGGTAAGGTAATTTCATCTTACCTCATAAACCTATTCAACCCTGGTTTCATTTCTGCTTTTGTGGAAGCTGCTAAGCAATGACAGAGGCCCTGAAAGGGTGTTCTTTAGATCTCCACCTGGTTGTAGCAATCAGCTGGCCGCTGCGATCTGTGACTGCGCCCCAGGGACCTGCCTTCCGGGCTCTCTTCCTTCTCCTGGAGGAGTCGGGTCCTCCCCACTCTTGCCTTCCTCCCCTTCGCTCTGCTCCAGAAAAAGGGATTTGGTTTTTCTGTCTTCTGGGTCTGGCTAATAAAGGACTCAGGTTCCTTTTTTCCAAACAAACTGCAGATGAGATTGTGTTAAACTTGTCCTGGACCCAGAGCTGAACGTCAGCAGGCCAGAGAAATCCCTGCTGTGCCGCAGGGTGCTTTCTTTCTGTTGGGGGGTGGAGCAGTATAGAGAACTGAGCCTGAGGCGGGGCCTTGGCTCTGAGGACATCCCCAGCCCTCCTCATTTATTTACTTATTCATTCATTCATTCATTCACTCACTCATTCATTCATTTTTTTGAGGCAGGGTCTTACTAAATCACTAATTGACCAATCACTAAATGACTAAATTGGCTGGAACTTGCTATTCTCCTGCCTCAGCCTCCTAGAGTGCTGAGATTACAGGTAGGTCCTGCTGCACTTGGCCTGTTTCCATGAGAGTCCGAGGTTAAGACGCTACGGATTTGGTAACAACATGAGGGGTGGGGAACAAACTCACTGTATGAAATGAACACACATTTCTCTCTTTTTCATTTTACTAGCTTATATTGTGGGGTGATATTCCTCTTCAGTATAGCGACCCATGTTTCACTCATTCTGTGTGTGTGTGTGTGTGTGTGTGTGTGTGTGTGATACTGGGGATTAAGCCCAAAACGACATCCCCAGCCCTTACTTGTTTACAAAAAGAAAAAAAAATCTATGATCTTCGTAATAAATTGCCCAAGGTGAGAACTTGGGATCCTCCTGCCTCAGCCTCACTGAGTCCTGGAATTACAGGGTTGCACCATCACATCTGGCCCTAAGGTTTCTTGGAGTTTTTGATTCTGAAACAGATATAGGGCAGGCTAACTCCCAGGTTTTTAACCTCATTAAAAATTATTCCAAGGGATTTGAAAGCTGCCTTTGCTAAAAACAACAACTACAAAAACCAATGACTCTTACTTGTGGCCTCCGGACACCAGTTAACCAGTGGTAGCTCACTGTGGAAGCCGCGGGTTTGAGCGCAGAACCACCACTTACCCACACTGTGAGGATCAGATGAGAGATGCCCAGGAGCCGCCAAACCCCCAGTCGGATACTGCCCATGGCAGAGACATCCTAGCACAATCCTAGGGAGTCCTGTGCCACCCTGTAAACCCAGGACAGAGGTCACCAGCACGTAGGCACCCCCCTGCCACCTCCTCTGAACTGACCCCCTCCCCTGGCCAAGGCCAGGGCTTCTCCATCAAGCTGTGCCAGTCGGTGCTTTGTAAGAAAAGACAGTGCCTCCTCCTGAAAGGTCTTCTGCACCCACGGGCCAAGGGGCTGCCAGGGCCCGCTGAGGCTCCTCCTCCCTCCCAGGACCTCCTTAGGCTCCCAGGTCACCTCCTGGTGACCCCGTGAGCTGCCTCTGTCCCTGACAGCTGCCTTGACTCCAGCAGGCTGCTGTCAAAGTCATCTGCCCTTTGCAGCCTCTTTAGATCTCTGGGATGGACTAGGGTAGCAAGCTTTTCTTCAAGATCTCTGGAGCTTCTGGGCAGCCCAGTAATCCCAGCATTCTGGAGGCTGAGGCAGGAGGATTGTGGAGTTTCAGACCAGGTTAGTCCACTTAGTGCGTTCAAGGCCAGCAGGGGCTACACAATGAGATTGTTATCAGAAAGTCCTGGCTATGCCCGAATGTTATGCAGTAGCTCCTTCTAAAGTGGCTTGCCAGTTGAACGTTACTGGGTTCTGGGCTGTCGCCTCTCCCTTCGGAGTTACACTCCCAAGTGCTTCTTGTCTCAAAGAATTGAATAGAACGAGCACAAAACAGTGGCCACATTTATTTGAAAAAGTAAAAGTGAAGAGTGAGGGAGAAACTGGCTCTGCAGAGAGCTTAGGCCAAGTAAAAGGTGAAGAAGCAAAAAGAGAACACCACGGAGGAGGCAGGGTGCACTGCCGCGAGGAAGCCAAGATGGCGAGCTCTTCGGGGCGTTGGTGTCCTGTCGCTGTCGGAATCTCGAGGAAACCCGTGAGAATTTCTACATCCGGGTCCTGAGAGGCGGTGCTGTGCTGGGATCCCAGCTTCAGGCCCGCCCTGCGTCAGGCCATCCTGCTGAAACCTGCTTGAGTTCTGGAGAGAAGTCCACGCGCAGGGATTTAGGAATTGTTCTGACTGTAGTTCCAGGATCTTGGATCTCACTATGTATCCCAGGCTGGCCTCAAACCCAGTGATTCTCCTGCCTCAGCCTCCTGAGTGTAGGGATTAAGGCTTTCAAGAATTCCTTTACGAAGTCATTTGATTTTATAAACACAACGATTGAGTCTTAGAGCCTGATGAAGTTTTAGCGTAAAGACAAGCTTTCCATCTGATCCACAGGCGAGTCCTCACCTTCCCCCATGGAGACACAGAGGTCTCCGCCTGTGCCCCAGGGATGATGGGGTTCGGGGCATTTCACGTTGATGTCTTCTGTGGGTGCCGGGGCCTGATGGGGTCAGCTGGTGCGCGCAGGTGCACAGAGCAGGTGAACAACGGGCCAGAGCCCTGCCCGAGGTCACACTGGGCCCGGCTGCTGGAGACTTGCGGACGGACGAAGGAGAAAACAGACTTGGCCACAGAGCCTCTGAATCCCCAGAAATGCCCTGAGCGCTGCCCAGCAGCTTCCCCTTGTGATAAGATACAGACGAGGCCAGACCCTGACCTTGCCCCTGAGCATTGTTTAGTCTGTTTCCAACCCTAATCTCATTGACTTCCATATTTCTCGAAAAGTAAGTAATTACTTACATTCCAAGGAGCACGAGGGAGGTTCGTGTCAACTACCTGGGGCCTGGGGTGGAAAACTCCCGCAAGCAGGACGGTCCAAGTCGGGGCTGTCACCACCCTGCCCCTGCCCTTCAGGACCCCAGAGCCGGCCGGCACTACTACTACCTCGCCTGGGCAAAGGTTTGGCTTTAACAGACTGTGTCCTTCGGAGCACAAAATGCTCTCGACGGGCTCACTCTGCTTCAGACTGGTTCCAGGGACCCCCAAGACACCCTCCCCACCCCGCATGTCCCCACATCACAGACAAACATCAGGGGGACCGTGTAAGAAATGGTTCAACTCCAGTTGCTCAGTGGGTCAGGAACCCCCTTCCCCACGCGGTGTCTCTGCTCCTAAAAGAACAGCCAGGGCTGGCACGGTGATATACACTGACACTCTGAACTCAGGAGGCTGAAACAGGAGGATTGCCTCAAGTTCGAAGCCAGCTGGGGTGGCAGGGTGCATTTAACGCCAAACTGAACTACTTGGTGAAACCCTGTCTCAACCCTCTTCATCAAAAGCAAAGAAAAAAGACTCGAAGGAACCCTCAGTAGAATCACCAAAGGTAATGGGTCGGTGAAGCCAGGCCGGGGTCCTTGCTGTCAGGCTTTGCTCTCCGACAGCAGCACTGTACTCCCTACTGCCCTCCTAGACAGCAGCTTCCTTTCAGGCAAGTTATGAGAAGTCTGGGAGCTTCTTTTCTGAAACATTTTGGATTTGCAGTAACTTGATGCACCCTGCTTCTTTGTTATCATTATCGTGTGGGAGCTTTTTGAGACAAGTTTTCCAGGCTGGCCTTGAACTCCTGCTTCAGCCTCCTGAGGGCTGGGGTCACAGGCCTGCCCTCCTGGCTGTGCTCCATTCCACTCTAGGGCAGTGCCTTTCCTTAATGCTGATGCCCTCAGGCTGCCACCCATTCGGGCCACAAGCAGCAAGGACCCCGTGTGTGAAGCAGGATGACTGCTGTCCCTGAGGCCACCTGTGTCGAGGGCCCCTGGGGAAGTGTGTCTCCAGCTTAACATCACAAAGGAGGCTGAGCAGACTTCCTGCTCCTTGCCCTTTGCCAGTTCGAAGACCTGCCTTTATTTCCCTTCCTCTAAGCACAGAGCCCTCTGGAGCATTTTCTCTTGATTCTTAGCCTTTTTTTTTTTTCTAGACAAGATCTTCCTTTGTAGTTCAGGCTGCTCCTGAGCTTACTATGTAGCCCAGGCTACCCTTGAACTCACAGCAGTCCTCCTGCCTCTGCCTCCTGAGTGCTGGCATTACAGGCGTGAACCACCACACCCAGCATTGTGGTGTCTGGTACCGAGGATCAAACTCCGGACCTTGTGTTTGCCATACAGATGCTGGAACCACTGAGCTAAATCTTGGGCCCCAGTTTTGGTTTATCAAGCTAAAGAAACAATGGAGTTTTAAAATATGTGTCTAATTTATTTCACTTAAGAGTATGATGTCCAGGTGCATCTTTTTAGCTCTAAATGCTTGAAATGTCAATAGCTATAAATGTCACCCACTCATCGGTATTGGGCAATGGGCTGCTTCCATGATTTAGCTGTTACAAACGGTCCCAATCTAAACATGGGTGTGCATTTGTCTCCGTGGTGTGATGTTCTTAATTCTCCAGGTAAGATAAAAGAAGAGGAATAGCTGGGTCGAGTGGAACCTCTAAGTGTTGTTTTTTTGAGAAATCGCACCGATACCCACAATGGTTGCTTCAGTCCTCACTCCTACTCCCACCACAAGAGGAGAAGGACGAACAAGGGCTTGAGTTATGACCTGATTGCCCGCTGCTTGTGTTGCCAGATGCTCTTAGATACAGATTCGACCCTTAGAGTTCTATAAGGAACATGACAACATCCTGTCCTGTGTGGGGTTGAGAAATCCTGGGTCACTGTCCTTCTAAGGACACTGAGATCTGCCTGTGTACAGGAGAGAGATTTCAAAGGCTGAATAGAGGAGCCTGAGCCTTCAGTTGAGCAACGTGAGTTACAGCCAGCTCACAAGAACGGACTGAGTTTGTAAATCAAGGGTCCACTCTAGTTTGAAATTTCCACATATAGATGTTATAAAGGTGAATGATAATGGTGTCTATTTTAAAGAGTTCTTGTAAGGATTAAATGAAGATAATATGCTAGCTGGGTGCAGTCATGCATGCTTATGGTCCTCCTGCGTGGAAGGCTGAGGCAGGAGGATTCCCAGCCACTTGTGCTACATAGAGAGTTCAAGGTCATCCTGGAATGCATAGGGAGACCCAAAAAGCAAATAAACAAAAATAATGTGCACTCAGGTCTGGTGGTGCGCAACTGTGATGCCAGCATTCGAGGGCCTGAGGCAGAATTGTGAGTTTGAGGCCAGCCTGAACTACACAGTGAGGCTACATACTGAAAAAGAAAAGATATTTTAAAAAGACAGCTAGTGCCTGGTTATAAAATATACTGAAAAACACAATGCATGACAAATGTGCACTTATTGCCATATCCCGGAATTTGTGTGACTAAGCCTATAAGATAAATCAGTCTTTAATTAATCTCCAATTTCCATGGTCATGACTCACTCTGGGCTTCACCCTGGAAGTTGGAACTGTGAGCCTGCCACTCCCACACCCACCTTGTCCTGCTCACTTCTGCACAGGCTTACTGGGGTGGCTGGGTGTCCCCCAGGGCCCCAGCCTTGGGTCCAGCCTGTGGGAGGCATGTCGGCTCCTGGGAACAGGACAGGGAATTCTGTCGTGTGCATGGTCGCTTCCCACGCTGTTCTTTCTGCTTTAAAATGAGGAGTCTTAGCCCTCTGGAAGGCTGAGGCAGGAGGATCACAAGTTCAAGCCCAGCCCAGGTACTCAGTGACCTGTCTCAAAGTAAAAAATAAAAATTACTAAGGCCCAGGATCAATTCCCAGTGTTGCAAAAACCAGCCAACCAACAAGTAAACGCAAGTCTCCTCCCTGGGTCAGTGGCTCAGAGCTTATTTGCATACTAGGTCTGGGTGACCTCTTTGCATTCTCTGTGCCAGGTCCATAGACTGCACACCCACGGCCTGTGCCCTCTATGCCCCGTTTTGAGCTGCACGTCCTCCTCATTGGGCGGGGTCTTCTTCTGCAGATAAAAGATCTATTTTACAGATCTCAGCTGGGGGCAAGTGCCCGGTCTGCCCACTCCAGCTGCAGCTGGAGGTTCGCTATGCCGTTCACTGAAGGCCAGAGTGAGCGCAGGCTGAGGAGGTTACACCCAGCTGGAGGAAAGAGGTGGCTGGAGCCCATCTGGAGCAGAGGCTGCTGGGACGGTCTGGTGTGTGTCAGCGACTATCGATTAATGAAATCTCTCCTTGGCTAGGCTGGAGGTCCTCATTTGAAAACCAGTATGAAAACATTCTGGGAAACTGAACTGTTTTTTCATTTGTACTCGCATTCAGAGGTCAAAATAGATTTTCTCTTTCTTCCTTTTTGCAAACTCCTGGCGAACCTCCTGCCTCACTCTCCGAAGACCTGGGTTTACAGGAATGTGTCACCATGCCTATTCGAAAATACATTTCTGTGTGACTGGAAAAATGACCTAGCTATGCCCAAAGTGGACTATTTGTGTTCATTTTTAACATCTTCGCTTGGTAGAAAACTGGCTTGAGCACCAAACTCTGGTTGACCTTTCCCAGGGAACCTGTCCAACCCTGGAGAAGTATAACAGCAAGAGGAAAGAGGGTTCAGTGGGGATGTAGTGAAGTGGCATCACATCTGCTTGCAAGCCCAAGGTCCTGATCCCTAGTACCAGGAAAAAAAAAGAAAGAGGGTTCAATGAATTTCTTATTCCCCAAAAGGAAAGGGCTCTGGCTCATTCAGTCACGAGGCACAGAAGCCAGGCACTTTGGGAAGCTGAGGCAGGAGGACTGCATATTTGAGCCCAGCCAGGGCAATATAGTGATCTAGTGAGACTCTGTCTCAAAATAAAAAATGAAAAAAGGCTGGTGATGTACCTCCGTGTGAAGGCTGTGGGTTCAAGTCCCACTTCAAGAGAAGAAAATGAAATCCAGTCAGAGGCACTCATTTTCCCAAGACAGCACACACTGAAGGCCTTTCAACACAAGCCACGTCACACAAGGAGGAGCCTGTGGTATGAACAAAAGCGACTGTACGGGTCAGAGTGGAGGCTCACTGTCGATCTGAGGCCACAGACCTAGAGTGAGATCTCTTCTCCACAAGCCAAGCAAACAAACATATCTTTTGAAAAGGTGGATGAAAAAAAAGCTACAGTTCCTTTTGTAGTTCCCATCACTGTTGTCGGCATGAGCTAGCTTCTGCCACTTAAGAAGAATGAGGACTTCCTGCGTGGTGTGGCGGTGTGCGCTTGGAATCTGAGCACTCGGGACGCTGAGGCAGGAGGATCTAGGGGTGTTCAAGGCCAGCCCATACACTGAGACCCTGCCTCAAAACAATACAGAACAAGAGGAGAAGGGCTCATACTGAGGCACAGTGCCTCTCTGTGAGAGGGGGCCGCAGCTGGGTATGACGGCCATGTGGACAAGCCTGTGGCTGGGAGCGGTGTGTGGAGAAGGTGGGATTCTGGGCCTCACTTCTAGAAGTGGATCCAGAACTTATTGTCAGGGCAGTGGGAACACTGGGGTCTCCGCAGAGCAGATCCTGGGCTGCAAGGGCAGCGACAGCACTGAGCTCAGGCGGAAGACGCTGCGCACTTGAAGAACCACTCAGCCCGCAGCCCCTTCAGGAGAGCCCTCTGTGCTGCACACAGGAGAAGCTGAGTGTTTGCTGAGTGAATAAAGGAGGCCGACACCCATTTTCTGAATGTAGGGCTCCCGTGGTGAATTGGTGCTGAGTCACTGCATGGTGACTAAGGACTCGGTTATCTCGGGCCTGGGGTGAGGCCGCAGGGATCACCAGCAGCCAGGTGGGGAATCGGGACGATGAGGAATCGGCAGATGGCTCCTTAATCATCTTTGACACCTGTACATTATCACTGGAAATTCACTTTTGATCAAATGCTGGAAATGTTTGGCCAAACTCCTGGGTTTCCAGGGATCCAAGACATTAGATTCTTATTCAGGTCACTTAGGGCCACCTGTCACAATCTTAGGAGCTCCGCCGAATGCATGTCATGCTCACTACGCGGCTGGCACTCGGACGTGAGGACAGCCAGGGGCCTCCTCCTCCAAGAAATCCTGGAAGGTGGTGTCACTGACACCACTTTATAGGTGAGAAACCTTAGGGTCCAGCTCACAGCGGGGCATGATGTGAGCCCAGCGCTCAGGAGGCAGAGGCAGGAGGATCAAGTTCAATGTAGTCTTCCCCAAGGTTTCATATCCAAGAAATGTTGGAGCATGAAGTATTCACCCTGTTTTTCCAACCTCCCTGACCCAGTCTTTCCCCTCCTTGGGGGTTGCGTGGCTGCAGGGAGATGGGGGGAACTTTTCACATCGTCCCCTTCCCGGGCAGTGCTGAGGCTGCCGACCCAGAACACATGTCAAAGAGGAGCCGAACCTTGGCTGGCAGATGTACCTGCTGGCAGGTCTCTGGCTGTGGGCTGTTGGGCATATCTCAGTCCTACCAGGAGGAGTCAGGAAGCCCCCAGAAGGTGGCAGCCCCGAGGCAGGTCAGGGTCAGTGCACCCTGCGCCGGGCAGCATTAGGGTGGGTATTCAGCAACAGTGACCTCTGCAGTGGTCACAGTCGCTGTATGAAGTAGGCACCATTCTGATGCCCATGTAACGGACAGGGGACTGAGGGAGAGTGAGTGTAAACCATATGCCCAAAGCCATTATTTTTTTTTAAAACAGGGTCTAGTGAATTCCAAGCTGGCCTCAAACTAACTACAGAGCCCAGACTGGCTTTGAACTTGCTGTGATCCTCCTGCCTCAGTCTCTCAAGTGCTGGGATCACAGGCATGTGACACCAGGGTGGTCAGAAATAGCTTCTTTGTCTTCCTTTGTCACACTGACCTGACCATCCACGCCCCAGGGCTCCCGTCAGCAGGTGGCTTAAGGAGGCAGCTCACTTGCACGGTGTGGTGTCTGCACTTCCGGCTCCGACTGTGGGGCGGGGCTGCGGCTCGCTTCCACTTGTGCAGGAGACACAGGGAGCAGAAAGGGGCCTGGTGGGCGTGCAGGGAGCAGGCCGCGCCTCTGTGCTGGGGTCCGGGAGGCGGACAGCTCTGTGCCTCCATGTCTCCCAGTGGGCCTTGACCGGCAGGCTGGGGAGGGAATTTCCCCGAGGGTATCCCCGGCTCTGCCTTCCCCGCCAGTCTGGGAAATGGAGCTCCCTGCTTCTGTATTTAGTGGTTTCCTGGTCACTGAGATCACATTTCACTGGGCTTTTCCGGAGGCAGGAGGAGCCCAAGCCCAGAGGTGAGGCCACCCAGAGCTGTCTCAGTGGCCCAGCAAAAGCTGCCCTGGAGCCGGCTCACTGCCCACAGAGCTGACCAGCAGCAGCAACACAGCCGGTGTGCCCTTCCTCGATCCAGGGTCCTTCTGCCCTTGCTGGGGACCCTCTTCCTGGTTACTTCCTAAGGGCCCCAGACTGCAAACCGGCCCAGTGGTCGTTAACATTTTTATGAATATGATGACAGCAGGCTGTGAGTCACGTAAATGACTGACGCTTGGGATACGGATTTCCTTTTTTGTTTATTGCTTTAATACTTGTAGCTTAGGTTTATACATGTTTTATCTAGCCAGATGTAATGGGGCATGCTTGTCATCTTAGCATTCAGGAGGCTGAGGCAGGAGGATCACTATGAGTTCAGTCAGCCAGGACTACATAGTGAGTTCAAAGCTAGCCTTAACTACATAGTGAAATCCTATCTAAAAAAAATTTAAAAATTATTTTGAAATGATTTTAATGAGGCTTGTTTAAATATTAGGAAAAGCAAGCTATAAATAGCTTGAAGGCAAGGCTTGCCTAATTTCCATGGGCTGTGCAGCCAGGAGAATGTTGGGGGGTCTTCGGCTGTTAGATGAGAGCTGGTAAATCACAGCTGCTTCTACAGACGTCCAGAGACGCGCGGCTGGGAGGAGAACACGCCAGACACCAGGGACTCCTGTTCCGAGTCACGCACGTTGTGACTGAGTTGGGACACTGAACTGGACCACACAGGATGTGAAATGTGACCTTCGCATTGTAGGAAAGGATTGTTCTAATTCAACCTAAAATATCCTGCTAAATAACACTTAAATGAAACTAGGGGGAAAGCAGGAAAGGGTTTCTGAAATGTATTTCCTGAACATTTTTAACTTTACAGAAATGTCCGAGGCATACTGATTTCTAAGGTGCTTGGAGTCTGAATTCAGTAAACAATAACAGAGCAGCATGACAGTATGGGTGAAGACAAAAGTAACTGAGGTGCTTTGTCTTTTATTCTTGAGCGAGTCTCACTGTGTAGCACAGGCTGGCTACAAACTTGTGGCAATCCTCCTGCCTCAGCCTCCTGAGCACTGGGATCATAGGTGTAGGTCATTTTAAGATTTGCTCCCACATGGATTGAATGTCACTTATTGTGACATACAAATAAATCCCAGGAATTCACTCCAGGGACCCCAAGGGATCACACTGAATACTCTCTTGAGCTGTGGAAGCCAGTGAAGTTCACAGGACAACTGAGCAGCAGGTGAGCAGTGGGCAGGTTGGAAGCTCCTAGAGGAACTGAGAATGGAGCCAGTTCTCCGGGGACAGGGACAGTACCAGGGGTTGGGGAGGGGTGCGGGCTGAGTCCTGGTGGGGAAACTGGCTGGAAGAGAAGGGGAAGAGTGCGACTGAGCTCCCAGAAGGGCGCTCCAGTTAGCCAGGGACCTCAGCTGGGGCGGGGACGACAAAGAGGAGCTCTGGAGACCTTCAGTTAGTTGCAAAATGCTGCAACACAAATGTGTTTAAGGAGCTGGATGTGGTGGCACCTGTATTCCCAGAAGCCCGGAGGCTGAGGCAGGAGGAGCGTGAATTAGACGTCAGCCTGGGCTACATGGCAAGAATTTGTCTCAGGGAGAAAAAAAATGATAAAAGGAGGAAGGGAGGAAGCAAAAGAGGAAGGAAGGAAACACTTGATTGACTTGGCAAGGGGAATTCCTAGAGAGATTAAAATGTCCTTGGACAATAATTTATTCTTTTTTTTCTTGGTTCTGGAGATCCAAGTCAGAATTTAAAGAAAATTTTATGAGCGTATTTGCAGCACACGAGGACGGCACTGGTGGCCAGGACGGGCATCAGCATCTGGAGCTGTCACGCTTCTTCTTGTGCTCTCCTCCTGCCGTCCCAGTCCCCTCCCGTGGGCAGGTGTATCTGTGGCTCTCGCTCTGGGAAAATGGCGGTGGGCCAACTTGTGAACCGTCTGGAATATCGAATCTAATGTCTTAGGTTATTTAACGTGACACGTTTCAGCATCGGGCGCTTCTGCTCCTCTGGGGAGGCCATAAGCACGGGCCAGCTGTCCAGGGGCCCCCAGCCTTGGGTGGTCACTGGGCTGACGAGCAGTCGTGGGTGCGCAGACGCTTGGGCTGCTCCGGAAGTCATGGGGCCCAGCGGCCGGGCGAGGACCTGGCACGGTGGCCCTTGGGCCACACAAGGGGTATGCAGCACGCAGTGAGAGCTGAGGCGTAGGCAGTTTCGAGGGGAGCCAGAGGGCAGCTGGGCTGCGGTGGCAGGCAGCGAGCAGAGCCCGGGGAGGCAGCTCCGCACCCGCACGGAGGTCCCCCTTCCACCAGAATCCTGTCGACCTGGACACCCTCGCGCCATGTCCTTTGAGGTCAAGGTCCTCTTTCTACACTCAAGTCAGTGTCCACGGGCACCTGTGTGGTTCAGGCTGGCCTCGAACTCACTGGACAGCCCCGGCTGGCCTGCGCCTTCCTCAGCTTCCCTAATGCAGGGATTACAGATGTGCGCCACCACGCCAGGCAGGCTTAGTGCTTTCATCTGAGCCCCGCACACCCTCCCTCCCACATCATTTCATCAGCTCTGGGTTATTTCTGACCTGTAACAGGGCAGGACACCAGGCAGGTGGCGCGGACCCCTTTAGTGCACAGAATAATCAAGGAAAACATACTCCACCCGCTCAGGACTGTGCAGGGCTTCTGAACCCTTTCCACCTGCAGCTGTCTGAGCCCTGAGGCCCTGCATCCCCGGGTGGGGCTGCAGGTGCAGCGCTGAGCGCCTGGGCGTGTGTGCCCACAGCTTGAGATCAAGGTCCCCTGAACGTGCTCGGCACCCATCGTCTTGAGCTGGAGCTCTGCTCTGAGCCCGGTTCCTAGCTTCCTCAGCCCCGCTCAGCCCCTCACCCTGTTCCTGCGCATCAGCATCTATGGTCGATGCTTACTGCATCCCTCCTGAGCCCCTGAGACTCCAACCCGAGCCTGCTCCCCACCTCTTGCCCGTCTCAGGGTGGGCATCTCTGGGGGCCTCTGGGGTCCTCTTTTCTTTGCTCACATTCAGACAGTGGCCAACTCTGTGAGGCTGAAGCAGGAAGATCTCCAATTGAAGCCCAGTCTGGACCTCTTGGACTTTGTCTCAAAATCAACAATCAGAAAGGGGCTGGGGATATAGTTCAGTGTGAAGGCTGTAGGCTCATTTCTAGTACTGCAAAACACAAAGTGGCTAGATCCATTAATTGTATCAGTTTATCTTCTTGCAGTTTCCTGTCCATATCCACATAGCTGTTCCCTGACCTCAGGGAATGGCTCTTGTCGTCCAGGTTCTCACCTAGAATTCTTTCCATTCTTTTTCCGCATGATGGGGTGAAATCTAAACCAATGCTTTTTTTTTGAAATACGGTCTCGCTATGGAGTCCAGACTGATCAAACTCACAGCAAATCCTCCTGCCTAAGCTTCCAAGTGCTGGAATTACAATCAAGATTCCCACACCAGCTTCTGAGCCCTCTTTTTCTCTTAAGTTTTTTTTTTTTTGTTGTTGTTGTTGTTTGAGACAGGGTCTTGTTTTGTAGCTGAGGCTGGCTCTGAGCTCACTGTGTAGCCCAGGCAAGCCTGGAACTCACAGCAATCCTCCTGCCTCTGCCTCTCGAATACTGAGATTACAGGCGTGAGTCACCACACCTGGCATTGTGGTATGTGGTATGGGGACTGAACTCAGGACATTGTGCTTGTCAGGCAGACACTAGAACTACTGAGCTAAATTCCCAGCCTCTCTGAGCCCATTTTTATTACTACTGCAAAATCCTGCATGCTGGCTGTGTAATAAAGGAGCCCAGAGTTTCGGGGCCTGAGGCCCACACAACCTGTGAGAGCTCCGGTGGGGCCCTTACTACCCATATCATGGAGGAGTCGGGCTGGAGAGGCAGGAGTTCCTGAAGTCCTGCTAGCACTGCTCTCTCTGGCCTCCTGCAAAGACCCACCTCTTAAAGGGACCACCACCCACAGTAGTACTCACCAAGGCTCTGGGCATGGCCCTTGAGGGAGCACTCCTAGGACACCCAAACCCAGCACCCTTGTCTTCCTTCAATTCTGTTTTGTGAAAGAAGTGTCCTGGGCCCTCCCCCAGGCGCATCTCCGCCCGATGCCCAGAATCTACTTTCCCCTGGACTTACTTCTTTCATTTTCTGTTTCTTCTAATTTTTTTTCCTTCTTGCCTACAAATCAGCTCTTTTTCCCCTACTGACATGAAACAAAGAAGCTGAGATGACGGTACGTACGTATAATCCCAGTGCTCAGGGAGGCTGAGACGGGAGGATTTTAACTTTGAGCACAGCTTGGGAAATTTAGCAACTTGTCTTGAAAAGCTTTTTCTAATATTCAAAGTCTCATTACTGAAGGTACTTTTTAGGCTGAGCATGGTGCCACACACCTAAAAATCCCAATTTCTTGGGAAGCTAAGGTAGGAAGATCCCAAGTTTGAGGCCAGCCTGAACAATTTAGCAAGACCTGGTTTCAAAATAAATTTAAGGTACTTTTTAAAGGTGTCTATCTGTCTGCCCAGTGTAGTACGAAGAGCTGAGTGCGTCTGGCGAAGCGTGCGGCCTCACAGCCTTCGGTGAAGAGCTCTGTGAGGGACTTCCGGGTGCAGCCACACACTAGGCCTTGAGGCTCCAGGAGGGACTCCTGATCACCCAAGGGCCGTGAAAACTGAGGGGTCGTCTGATAATGACCTTCCTTTTTTAACTAACTTCATAACTAGAGCTCACAAGAATAACTAGATAATTCTGGTCACTAATAAGCAGACTGTTCTCATTTTTTAATCTTTCCTTTTTTGAGCCTTGGTCCCACTGTGCTGCCCAGGCTGGCTTTGAACACACACGCTGGCTGCTGACTCTTCACGGTGATCCCCCTGCCTTAGCCTCCTCCTGTTTATTTAGTTATTGAATCAGGGTTTTGCTATGTACCCTGGGTTGGCCCCAAACTTACAGTCTTCCTGCCTTAGCCTCCCAGAATGCTGGGATGACACGTGTGCCTTACCATGCCCAGGTAACTACAGGGGTTTCAGAGATGAGAAGACAGGCTTTGGAAGGAACTGTGGAAGCGCTATGGGGCACAGTGTTAGCGATGAAAAGCCAGGTACTGACAGGTGACGGCTGAATCCAGCGAGGCAACCCGGCTGTCCTGTTCAGCCCAGTCTTCGGGCTGGGCGGTGGCTGAGTTGCAGAGGTGGCCGTGGGCCAGTCACTGTGCATCTCCGGATGAGGAGCTGTGCCCCTTGGCCTGCCCCTCTGTGAAGCCATTTGGCTCCTGCCTGCATCCATTCGGGACAGACTGGTTAGGGACAGAGGTGCTGAGTGACACCAGGCTGGGAATGGCCCCGAACCACAGGGACTCAGCGCAGCACCTCTCCTGTGGCCAGGGCACTGAGGCTCCACAGTCAGTGGAGTGCTGGGGGAGGGGAGGCTTATGCGGATCCCTGCAGGAGTGGGCGGAGCTGCCTGAGTTGTGCTGAAGCAGATACCTTAATTGACTATTATTTGGTGACAAGGTCTCACTGTGTAGTTCAGACTGGCCTTAAACTTTCAATGGAGTCCACAGTGGCCTTACAGTCTTAATTACCTTGGGAAACCCAGGGTGTGGTACCAGTTCCATCCAGCACTTACAGTTCTGCCTTCATACTCAAATGAAGCTTATGAAAGTTATATTTAATTCCAGTCCATGAATGTTCTCAAAAGATAGCGGACAGGTGGAGAGAGGGTCTGAGGCCCATCCTGGACAAGCAGGTAAAAGCGGGCTGTTGGGGAGGACTGGTTCCCACAGAGCTGTGGGCTGTCAGCTCAGCCTGAAGTTTGGACACTGGGACTTCTTCTGTCTCTGCCTGTCTCTTTCTCTCTGTCTCTCTCTTTCACTGTCTGTGCTTATATTGGAGCCCAGGCCCTGGTGATGCCCTTCAAAGGAGAACTTTTAAAAGCTCCTATGATGCCAGGCACAGGTCATTTCAACACTTGGGAGGCTGAGGCAGGAGAATCACCCAGAGTTGAAGGCCAGTCTAGCCAACCTAGTGAGTTCAAGGTCAGCTGCCTAGACTGCACAGTGCTATAGTGACTCAAAAACCAACCGGCCAAATGAACAACTCCTCTCTGCTGCTATTCACACAGAGAAGGTGCTGTTTGGGCAGCGTGTCTGCGGGGTTCCTTGGAGGAGGAGTCTGGCCCCTTCAACAATGCTGGAGACCTCTGGGTGCAGACAGCTGGGGAGGGAAGGCAGAGACTTGCTGCCTATTCCTGGGCCTGGCTTCCTGGGTGCCACTGCGTGCCGGAGGGGACCAGAAGGGGAGCCTGGACATGCAAGGGCTTCCCCTGCCATGCGGGGTGCAGGTGACAGGCACAGCCCAGCCCGTGCCCCGCCCTGCACTCTCTTTTGCTCTCATACTGGGTTTCCCCATCGGGTTTCCTTTTAAGAAGGAGATCTGCTCAGAGAAAGAGTCTGAAACCATTTCACCCATTGACCTTTGGGGCTGGTACCAACGCTGAAATTCCACCATAGCTGGTCTTCTTTGATGGTTTCTAAGAAGCCAGGCTACTGACTATCTTTCCAGGGTCGAGCCAGTCATGGTAACACATATCCGTCACCCTAGCACTCGGGAGGATGAGGCAGGTACTGACAGGCCCTCATTTCATCAGCTCTGGGTTATTTCCGACCTGTAACAGGGCAGGACACCAGGCAGGTGGCGCGGACCCCTCTAGTGCACAGAATAATCAAGGAAAACACGCTCCATCCGCTCAGGACTGTGCAGGGCTTCTGAACCCTTTCCACCTGCAGCTGTCTGAGCCCTGAGGCCCTGCATCCCCGGGTGGGGCATCCCCGGGTGGGCTGCAGGTGCAGCGCTGAGCGCCTGGGCGTGTGTGCCCACAGCTTGAGATCAAGGTCCCCTGAACGTGCTCGGCACCCATCGTCTTGAGCTGGAGCTCTGCTCTGAGCCCGGTTCCTAGCTTCCTCAGCCCCGCTCAGCCCCTCACCCTGTTCCTGCGCATCAGCATCTATGGTCGATGCTTACTGCATCCCTCCTGACCCCCTGAGATTCCAACCCAAGCCTGCTCCCCACCTCTTGCCCGTCTCATGTTGGGCGTCTCAAACTGCCACCTCAAGCTCAAGGCCAGCCAGGACTACATAGTGAGACCCTGTCTCAAACAAACAAGCAACAAGAAAAAGATCTGAGGGGAAGTACATCAGGGGCAGAAGCAGGGAAGGGTGAGTAGAAGTGCAGGGGCAGGCACAGGGCCCTCACCCCCATCAGCATGACTGTCTCCTAGCTGGGGGAGGCGCAGGCCATCAGCTGATGTGGCACAGAGCATAGCTTTGACAGTGAGTGTGTGTGTGGGCTTTCTCCGTGGACAGGAGGAGCTGAGGAGTCGGACAGCTTCGAGCATGTGGCCTGTCTAGGTGCACGTGAGTCATGAGGAAGACTCGTGTGGCCACAGCCTGCAAGATCCCCCCCAGGGCTCTGATGAAGGAGACGGTGACTGGCCGGTCCAACTATTGGCCTTTCTCACAGTGCCAGTGTTGCTCTTTGGCTTTTTAGTTGTTCTTCTTTTTCTTTTATGAGACAGGTCTTACCATGTCATTCAGACTGGCTCTCAACTCACAATGTAACCAGGACAGACTTCAATTCAAAGTGATCATCCTGTCTCAGCCCCCCGAGTGCTGGGATGGCAGGGGTAGACTCTGTGATGCTCGTCGTTATTTTTGAGACATGGTCTTGCTAATGTAGTGCAGGCTGGCCTCGAATTCACAGTGATCCTCCTGTCTTAGCCTGCCACGCCTGGCAACAGTATCAAGTTCTATTGACACAGCAACACTTTGAGACCACTGCTTTCATAGGTGCAATTAACTCCCCACATTCAGAAGACTCTCGTCCTGGTGGCAGTCCCAGGGGTCACTCACAGGGGCCTGGCAATGGTGTCATAGGCTCTTTACCCCTATGGCAGTTTCTCCCATGTACCAGCCCTGTCTACTCATGAGGAAAGCACTGGACCAACCCCATTCCAGGGACATCACATCACACACCTGACCAGTCGTTTTGTTTGTTGTCTGAGGCATAGTCTTGCTTTGCTTCCCGAGTTGTGCAATCCTGAGTTCTCCTGCCTCAGCCTCCAAGTGCTGTGATTACATGTGTGGACCGGTAATTTTCAAAATGACCATCAAACCAAAGGTTAGACTAAGGAACTATCATGGTCAGAAGTAGCCCGGGGGGGGGGGAACACTGGGGAAAGGTAAGATAATGAGGTATCCCTGCCAGTTCACTGGTTCTGACTAATGTACCAAAGTAGGACGGTATGGGACAAAAGAGAAACTGGGTACAGCTGGGAAACTCTACCACTACAACACTTTGTAAATTTGACTTAATTTTAAAAAACACACTTCCTGATTGCTAAAATACAAATCCTTCTGACAGTGGCTAGAGAAGAGCTGGTTTTCAGTATCAAGAAAAAAATCAAAGAATCATATTTTTACTTTGAACACAGCCTTATCTCAACAGAGGATAAATCACATATCGTGTGTGTGTGTGTGTGTGTGTGTGTGTGTGTGTGTGTGTGTGTACCGGGGGTACTCTACCACTGAGCTACATCTGAATGTGTTGTTCAGTGCAGGGTCTTGCTGCCAAGCGTGGGAGGCTGAAACAGGAGGATCACTGTGAATTAGAGGTCAGCCTGCACTACATTAGCAAGACCTTGTCTCAAAAATAACGACAAAAAAGAAAAAAAATCCAAAAATGTTCTTGCTCAGGTTACCAGCAGGACAGGTGTGTACGCTGCTGCTCAAGGCTGTTTTGGTTTTTGGAGGCAGCCTTAGGTGTATTCTCGGCTCCTCTCTTTCCCTCCTGCCTCAGACCCCTTCTGTCTCCGGGATTCCTGCGCCCATAGTGGTAGCTTTCCTCTCTCAGGACGAGCTGCCTTTTCCATGTCCACCGGAGTAACAAACACTCGCTGTTGCCAAGGTGTTGTCGCTGACGTATGGCGGAGACTCCCTCTTCCACGTGTACTGGATCCTTGTCCTCAGGCCAACACAAGGCTGTTGCCATGGAGACTTGTCGGGCCTGCGTCACTCCCGCTCGGAGTGTGACGAGGTTCCTTCTCCTAAGTCAGATAACACTGAGACCACAGCTTGCTGCGTCCGGCGTCAGACACGCTCGCACGTTACTGACGCGGTGTCCCCTGACTCTGGAGTTGTTTGAGGACCGAGACGCCGCAGGGCGCAAGGCCGCTCGCGTCTGCGCGGTCGCCTCTCCCGGGGCCGCGGAGCCGCGGGCGGGGGCGGGGCGGGCTGGCTCTGCGCGCCTGCGCACTCCTCCTGCAGCCGGGAGGGCCTCTTCCGGTCTCTGACGCGCAGGTGCCGACTCGGTCGCGCCATTGTCAGTCTCGCCAAAAGGTGGGCAACCCGGCCGCTGCTTTCTTATTTTTAGCTTCGGCATAGAGAAGCTTGGAAATGAAGCTGTTGATCTATTTAATGGAGAGGTCTTCATTTATCTGGCTAAGGCTCCCATGACTGATGATATAAAAAAGAATATCGGTGGGGTTGGACTCTCTCCCACACAGCCCCATAGAGATATGGAATTTAAAGCAGCTGAGTGTCCTTCTCCACGTTTGTTCCATCAAGGTAGCTCAGCGTGGCACGAGACTTCCCGAGTATTCATAATTTATAAGTAGGACTCTAGCAGAGGCTTGTTCGGAATCAGTGGGGCAGGGACACACTTGGTAGCTTAAGGCTTGGTTCTTTCTTCTTTCGTTTTTTCAGATAGGATCTTGCCCTGTAGTTCCAGGCTAGCTTTGAACTTGTGGTCCTCCTGCTGTGCCTTCCAAGTGCTGGGATTACAGGTGTGCACCCCCATGCCAGCTCAGAAACATTTTTATAGTTCTAGCAATATGCGTGAATGCTTGCAATGAAGTTGGTCACTTCATTAATTGATTGCATATTGTTTCTGTCATTCTACCAGGTACCAGGTACTGAGCTAAGATCTTAACATTGTAAAACTACAGATGTATGTAATTAACGTCTGTGAAAGTAAAAATGTTAACATTTTAATTTAAAGAACAAGTGAGAAACTTGTTATGTCACTGAGATGTTCATTGTGAGCAGTGTGAAGTATACTGTTGATGTTTTGTGGTGCTAGAGACTGAACCTAGGATCTTTCGCACTAAGCTACATTCCCAGCTCTTTATGTTGTTTTGAAACAGGATCTTGCTAAGCTGTTAAATTGCCTAGGTTAGAGTTTGCCATCCTCCTGCCTCAGCCTCCCAGAGTGTTAGGATTAGGATTACAGCTGTGGGTCTTGTTTTTTTGACAATATACATTTAGGCAATACTAACTATACATCATCTAGATAATTTGACATTTTCTTTTGCTTTATTTCATATCACAAACACTTCTCATGCCATTATGAACTCTTCATAGATCATCTTATTGATGGTCATATATAATGCTTATGTTATATGCAACAAATACAATCTTTTTTCCATGAACCATGGCATGGATCATAAATTTTCTTATTTTTAAGCCACATATCTGTCTTGTAACCCATAAATCTGTACAATTATTACTATGTCAATTAAGGAAATACAAAACAAAATTTGAATTAAAAATAATGACGATAATCTGTGTTGGCCACACTTTAGCCAGAGCTCTTTGTAAAAGCTAACCTGCCTCGTATTTTGGGTTGTCTTTGCCATTCTCAGCACACATGTATGCGCACACACACACACACACACACACACACACACACATACATTCTGGAGCCTGACAGACCAAAGCCATGGGTGTGCTCCTGGTGCTTCTGGTGTTCAGCATGACTGTTGCCCCTGCTCCGGGCCACAGCCTTGTGGGGGACACTGTTCTTTCGTTGGGCGAGGGCTTCCTGTCAACATGGGACGTAGCAGGCCTCTCCCTCTCCATAGTTCAAGCACTTTCAGAGGCTGAGCCAGGAGGACTGTAAATTCCAGCCCAGCCGAGGCAATCGAATGAGACTGTATGAAAATTTACAATAAAGGTTGGGGCTGTAGCTTAGTTCCAAGACCTAGCATCCTTCTCCATGGTGACAGGCCAAGCCCAGGTCCCGCCAGCTCCTGGGAGCGCACATCTGAGACTCCCAGGTCCGGCTACCCAAGTAGCTGTTGACAGTCTCTTCCTTCCACTTGGAAACAAAACGGTGCTCTTATGTTAGGCTAGTTTGGCCCTCGGCTTCCGCATTCGCTGTTCCCTTTGCCTGAAACTCTGCCCCCCACCCCGCACCCTCCTGAGGCACCAGCCGCTGCTCGCATGACATCTTGATGCTTGCTCGGCCCTCTGGCCTCCGTGCCGCACTGGCCTCCAGACTGCGGGCTCTGCTGAGGGACCTGGGCCTGTCTCCAGCTCAGCTTCACCTCCAGCGCAGTGTGGGACACGTCTTAGGCACTTTCTGTATTGAAATGAGCACAGGACATGTAGCATGCTTCCTTTATAAAGTGAGCAGTAGTACCAGGTGTGATGGCACAGGCCTGTCATCACAACACTTGGGAGGCTGAGGCAAAAGGCTCATGAGTTTGAGGCTAGCTAGGGTACATGATAGAGTTCAAGGCCAGGTGGACTACATAATGACATCTGTGGAAATGTTGAAGGCGATAGCTCCTGGCAGAGCTGGCTGGGGAAATGAGCGGGACCTGTCAATCACAAGATCCCAGGGCAACTCCAGGAGCAGTACGTAGACCTCAGAAGCTCCCCGAAGTGTGGACAACATGAAAACAACCGGCCATCAGGAAAGCTGCTGTCTGCATGAGTCTCACGCACCTGCACTTCTCAGACACGCTGTGTACTTTCGATTTTGCTTTTACCCTTTTTCTCTTTGTTTGGCCCAACTGCACTCTGCAGAGCTGGTTTCTTTCATACCCTTTCACGCTGCACTTTCCAAATAAACACTTGGCACTGATCTTGGCTTGTCTCATCCAGTTCTGTGTTGAAGTAAGAAGAGCCTGGGGTATTTCTGACTGATGAGCCAATTTCTAAAGAAAACATCCCCTAACAGAGAGAAGGAAGGAAATGGAAGAAGAAAAGAAAGCAAAAGGAGAGAGAGAGAAAGAAAAGAAAGAGCTCACAAGTGGGAGGCCAGTCTGAATCTGGCCAACTTTGATGCTTCCTCAGAATAAAACAGAGGCCTAGGAGTACAGCTCTGGTCTGGTGGCCTCTGGTGGGCAGGACTGACAAAAAGAAAATAGTGGTGCTATGGCAAGCATCTTTGGCTCCTAATTATCTGTCCCCATTTTGGAATTTTGAGCTACTTTCTGCCGACAGATGCTTGGAAGCAGAATTCCTAGGCCAAAGAACATAAACACCCTGGAGTCCTGGGGAGGACCCACTGCTTTCCAGAAAGGTTTTCGTCACTACTGCTGCCTGTCTGTCTTGCATCCTTGTCTCCTGGCACCAGGACTGGGAAAAGTGAGCACTTTCACAAACAGGCAGAAAGAAATATTCTGCTGTTTCGGCTGCATCTTGTTTAATGACCAAGAGGAATATGTTTATAGCATGTATGTGAGTGTGTGTGTGAGTACTGAGGACACTAAGTTTGAGTCATCAAACTATAGTCTCGCTACGCAGTGCAGGCTGTCTGGCTTTGAATTCACTGTTACCCAGACTGGCCTCAGACTTATGGCAATCCTCCTGCTTCAGCCTCCAGAGTGCTGGGATAATAGGTGTGTGCCACTATACCAAGCTGAGACAGGGTCTTACTAAGTCAACAGGTTGCCCAGGCAGGACTCAAATCTTTCTGTTGTCTTTTTGTTTTTTGAGACAGGGTCTCACTATGTAGGTCAGGCTTGTCCTTGAACTCACTGTGTAGTCCAGGCTGGCCTCCAACTCATGGTGATCCTCCTGTCTCAGCCTCCCAAGTGCTGGGATCACAGGTGTGCCCCATACTCCTGGCTTTCCATTTAACCAGGTTTATAAATGTGGTTTTCTAGCTTTCTGGACAATAGCTTCAGCTTGTCTGGCGTTGGACTTTGAAGAGGTACAGCCGAGGCATAGAAGGCTGCTCATCAGATGAGTCTCTGGAATTACCCTGGGGTCTGGGAGACCTGGGTTTCCGTGGTGATGGTTTCTTCTTTTGTACAACAAGGTAGCACTGTTTGTGTGTGTGAGGGGGATGTTGGGCGTCACTAAAACAAAAGCTGGCAGGTGCTGCCCGACAGGAAGCCGCGTCGCCCACGGAGGAGGCGTCGCTAACTTACCTTGCTCTTTGCCGACTCACTTTCGTGCAGCATGCCGTGTGCTGCGTGCTGGCTGGCTGGCTTATGTGTTATTTTTATGAGTGTGTGTCTGCAGTGACGCTAACATGCTCCCTGTGGAGCTGTCATGCATGAGATGCATCCCAATTCCTTCTTTCATCCCTCTGCTGTCCCCTCGCTCTGTCTCCTGTTTCCTGCCCCATCTGGGAACATCTCACTTCCCTCTTTCCTATCATCTACTTTGGTCTTTATTTCTAGTTACCTAATGTCATCATTCTTGCAAGTTGGCCCTGGGGAAAATGAGGATCAATGAACACGATATTCCAAAGTACAAAGCATTATCAACACCAACTTGCCATAAATCAATATTGGAAACAGACACAAGGGATTATTTTGACATTTTGAAATGCAAAATGGAATGGATGCAGGAGAATACTGATGTTGGGAGAGTGTCACAATTTCTGTCCCCGTGCTGCTGCAAGTCAGGCAGGGTGGTGCAATCCCAGCACTCGGGAGGCTGAGGCAGGAGGACTGCTGTCCATTCCAGGCTAGCCTGGGCTGCATGGTGAAATCCTGCACCCACCCCACAGCAGTGTAGTCTGAATGCCCCTCCCGCATCCCACGGCATAGCCACTGAGCTGGTACTGGATGAACACAACAGTTCCACTGAGAAATGTGGGTTTAGTGCACAGCGCTCAGGCTCAGAGGTGTCATCCCCACTCGGGCTGCTCTGCAGTCTCTCCTTGGTATCTACTTACCCCACCTGGGGCTCCACACGTGGCTCCAGAGGCCTCCTTGTCCCCAGGTACACTCTGTGTCCCAGGCCAGGAGTTGTGGTTAGGTCCAGTCACTATGGCCAGAGATGTGTGCTACTCTGGCTAGGTGGCTTGTGTCATCCCCACCGCTGAGTGTGCGCTGGACCCGCCACGGAGAGGGACATCTCCTGGGGCAGCGAGGTGTGGTGGCGCCTGTTACCTGGTGTGGCTGCTCCAGACTCAGGACTTCATCTCCAGCCCTTGCTGCCCAAGTTAGCCATAGAAAGAAGCTGGACTTGGTCACAGAGCAGCTGCTGTGAGAATCACCCCTGGCTTTGTCTTTGTCCCCCCAAGGAGAGTACCGCCCAGCTCCGTAACACCCCACCCCAGGATCTCCGAGTAGAAGACACTTGCAGTGACCCGCGTTGTACCCCGGTCAGCAAATGTGCCATGAGGTGTCTGAGGATTCTGGAGGCTGAGGCAGGAGGGTGCAGAGTTAAGCCCAGTGTGGGGCAACTTAGAGACATAAATAAAATTTTTTTTAAAATTAAAAAATAAAAGAGGATTGGAAGTGTGGCTCAGGTTGGAGGACCCGGATCCAACCTCAGGACTGAACATAAGCAAGGACAAATTCTAGTTTTCCAGAACCTCAGTGCACAGAATACCAGGAGCTCATCACGTCATTGTCCCTGTGGGATCCTAGTACATCTGTCCCCCCGGGCAGTGTCAAGGGCTGCCACTCTGTGGAGAGGAGCTGTGGCTGCTTTGTGTACCTGGCCAGGACCTGCCTGGGTGTCACTCAGTCCCCTTCCTTCCTGCTACAGCCACGCTGGCCTTGACATCACTAACAAAAGCCCAAACCTCCCCTGCTTAGGGGCTGAGACCGCTCAAGTTCATGTTCCATCTTCACCACTTGTGCACCCTATCTGAGAGCTTTTTTGAGGGGGTTGTACTGGGGTGGAACTCAGGCCTTCACACTGAGCTATTTCCCCAGCCCATTTTATTAATTTATTTTGAGATAGGCTGTTACTAAGTTGCCCAGATAGGACTTGAATTTGTGATCCTCCTGCCTCAGCCTCCCAAAGTGCTAGGATTCTAGGCACAGATCCAGTGACAGGCTCTGAGCTTCACTTGGTGCATTTTGTTAGATGGGGAGAACACTAGTTTCTACTCCACAGGCTTAGGATGGAATGAAAGGATAGATGTAAAGTTCTGGGGTTTTTTTGAGACAAAGCCTTGCTAGCCCAGGCTGTCCTTGAACTCGACAGTCCTCCTGCCTCAACGTCCTGAGCCCTGGGGTCACAGGCCAGCACTGTCACTTCCAGCTGGGAAGCTGACTTTCTGAGCCACTAGGACTAGAGTGTCCAGATGCAGAAGGCGTTGGAGGGAGAGCTGAGCATGAGGAGGATGTGGCGGGCACAGGCATCATTCCGAAATCCCAAGGAAGATGCCATCTGCTCCGCCGCTCCAACAGCCCGGATTTCCAGGGCCTCGGCTGTCAGGAGAGGACGGAGCCGCCATCCACCGCCATCCGAAGCCCTGATGCTCCCCCAGCTGCTCAGGCTCTGGAGGCCGGCGGGGCCGCTGTGCCGAGCTGTGCTGAGAAGCAGGCCGCCCTGTCCCATGCGCAGTGGGGTGAGGCAGGGACGGGGCGTGGCCATCCAGGGGGGCGGTGCCCAGGGTCTTCCGGAACTGAGGCCACTGATGCGTGCGACCGGAAGGGAAGCCGCACACACGCACCTCCCGTGGCCTCCTGGGTCCTGGCCTGAGGCTGCCGTGTGGTTGGTATGAAAATGGGTAGCACTTTTAGAAAATTGCAGCTCCGGCCCTAGCCCTTAGGGACAGGCTGTGATCCATCTACTGATAGCCACACAGCTGGGGCCGGTGGCTGGGGGTCCTGCGATGGGGAAGGAAAACTCAGCTCCTACTCAGTCTGCTGCTGCTCCCTAATTCTCACCACGGAGAGCATTTCTGTGACCTCAAAAAGTGCAGGGAGGGGCCAGGTGTAGAGGGACACACCTGCAGTCTCACCACGTGGGAGGCGGAGGCCAGGCTCCTGGCCATGTGAGGCCAGCCGGGCTACTTAGTGAGGTCAAGGTCAGCCTGAACTACAGAGCGAGACTGTTTTTAAACAAAACAAAACAAAAATCAAAAACAAAAACAAAAAGCAAATCAAAGTGGAGGGATTTTCCCCTTCCAGCAAGCAAGCAAGCAGTTCTGCCAGAGGAGCCACCTCCAGTCCTGCCGGTGTTTGATCCTGCAGGCTGAGGGCTCTATCTAACACAGGCAGGAGCATTTATTTTCCCTTGTGTTTCTGACTGATCAGCTGTGACGGGCTCATACAAGCGCATCCTCAGGTTTGGGGGGTTAACTTAATAGAATGCCTCACAAAACTCAACATTTTTTTCTTTCTGATGTGGCCTAGTCTCAGCCACTTTTCTGCCTCAGCCTCCCAGGACCTGAGATGACAAGCGTGTACACCACCACCACCACCCCGGCCCTTTAGGAAACCTGTACTATGCATTGATTATAACATTTCTCACCCTCTCCACACACTTCGGGGGACGGGGCCGGACCCAGGAGAGGCCATCTGTAACCTCTATCACACATGGTGCCTCAGAAAATTTCCTGCCAACTCTGACCCACACTGGGGACCCGTCAGGGAAGGAGACAGGGTCTCACTATGTAGCCCAGTCTGACCTTTAACTTGTGACCCTCCTGCCTCAGCTTCCTAAGTGGCATCCTAGTCTTTAGTGATGGTGTCCTTGGGGAGGATGTTGGGCATCAGTGTAGCCTAGCCTTTGAGCCGCAGCCCTCACTGTGGCATCGTCAGCCTGTGCAGGCGTTGGTAAGGTGTGTGCAGGGAGATCCTGGGCCTGTTCGGGACCAGAGGGTGGGATTCACTTCAGAGTCAGCACTTGCTTGGTGGGCCAGTCACCAGCGCCAGTAAATGGCCAAGGTGCCTGAAGCCCAAGACAGCACTTCCTCAGTGAAAGCCTGCGGCAGGCCCGGGCACATACTGTCACCCTGGGGAGGCTGAGGCAGGAGGATGGGAAGTTCCAGGCCCACCTGGGTATCTTAATGAGATCCCCTCGCCCCATCTCAAAACAGAATACAACACAAAGCCCAAAATCAGAGCTGGTGGAAATAATTCTAAATAACTAGCAGAATTTCTCCTTTATAAAAATGTGGAATTTCCATTTTAATTCAACAGCACTACTCTAATACCACTCTTAAATTCCTTGACTTTCAGGAAATGAACATGCGGAGTGTTTACATATCATGAGGCTTTCTGGGAAAGAGTACAGGAAAGCTGAAACCTCTCATTACCTCAGATGTACAAACACATGTGAGTGTGGGCCTGAATTCATCACAACAGGCCCCGGGCGACCTCAGCGCGTGCCGTGATGACAGCCTGGCCCAGGCACATCCTCCTTCTCAGGGCTTCCAGGGGCTACATGGAAAGGGTGAGGGGCTGCTGTCCTTGTGCAGCAGGAATCTGCAGGGTCATCCAGCTGAAGAGACCAGGGTAAGGAAATAGCAGCCCAGCGTGGGGTGTGGGGCAGCATTCACGGAGGCTGAGGCAGGAGCATTGCCACTGCTAGCCCGACTGGGGGAGAGATCTCTCTTAACTGCATCCACAGCTGAGCCCAGGTGGAGCCACAGCTTTAGTAGCAGGGCTTTGGGACAGCGAAGGGAAAGCTGGAAGCCTTCCCACCTCCAGACTCAGTAGGAGAAACAAGGTCTCGCTATGTAGTCCAGGTTGGCCTTGCACTCTGCTTCAGCCTTCTGATCACTGGGTGATAGGCATGCATCACCCCACCCGGCCAGGCTTATTCCTGAAGCAATGTTAATTTAAAATGCATTCCTTTTACTTGGCATCCATTCTTTCGATGGCGAATAGATTTAATTTTTTTCTAAAAAGAAAAAAACCCAGACGCAAACTTTCTAAAGGTCACTAGTGGGTCTGGGATCTGATGCTTGGTCCAGCAGTGGGCAGGATTTCTGCAATCTCAGACTGAGATTCCACCGAGAGATTGTTAGACTGGCAGTTCCCACCTCCACTGTAGACTCACAGCAGCGTTTGGGGTGGTGTTGGGCTTAGGTTACTGTAAATAATCAATCACTGGTGACACAGGGCTAGGTGCTCTCTTTCTGTTTTTGAAACAGGGTCTTGCTATGTAGCTCAGACTGCCTTTGAATTCACAGAGATTCTCCTGCCTCAGCCTTCTGAGTGCTGGGATCACCAGCTTGTGCCATCATGCCCAGCCACTAATGGCATTCTGCAGAAGCTTCTGGCAAGGCAGGTTAGCATGACAGCTCCTCTGTCCTCTGAGAAGAAGGCTGGAGAATACCCGTGGCTAAATGAGGTGTAAGGCTCTCACGGAATGCAGAATGGTCTCCAATTCCTCCAACTCCTTACAGGCTGCACATTCTCAGGCTCTCGGCTTCCCCTGGGGCAGCTTGGGTTTCTTCCCATCCTGGACTTTCCTTGTTTGTATTTCAGACCCATGCTGTCTCCTTCAAGAGCCTCTCCTGGGACTCTGAGATGCCTCCTGGAGGCCCTTACAGGCATGAAATCCCAGAGGTGCTCAGTCACCACCAGGGCCTCGAGGAGCCATCGCAAGCGGGGCGCGAGGACCCCTGGGAAGGGTGGCCTGGTGACTCAGGCTCACAGAACACAACATGGACTTTCTGCAGAAGTTATCTCCCCCGGCCAGGGAAGCCGGCTTCCTGTGTGTGCAGGGCACGGTGGGGGCCCTGAGGTTTCCAGGGAGCCGGAGTAGACACGGACCCATGGCCAGACACAGGCTGCAGGGCAGACGCCGGCACCAGAGAGCTGACCCTCGCTCGGCCCGCCCTCCTGCACAGCAGTCTGGCTAACGTGGCGGAGCTGACACAGGCTCAGCTGCGAAGCAGGAAGTCGCCGCAGATGGGAAACTCCGGAGCAGGCTGAGTACTTTTGAAGAAAAGGAAATAAAGAGGACACTTTGTGGCCGGTGGCTGCCGGGCTGTGACACAAGGTCAGAAAGCCCAGGGGCCCTGCGTCCCGCGGGCCAGCAGGTCTGGCCAGCACCTCACTGGTGCCTCCGCCAGCAACAAAAAAGGCGGAAAAACGGAAAGAAATCGGCATTAAACAAAGAAGCCCGTTTGCTCATCTTAGAACGGGGCTTGCACCCCTCCACCATTCACTTTAGGTAATAATCGGTTTAAGCTATTGCTAGCTCCCCGCGCGGTGATTTCAGGGCTGTGACGCTGCGCGGAGACCTGATCCACCTGCAGGGCTGGAGAGGCCACTCCAGCTCCACACAGAGGCCCCGAGGAAGAATCCGGGGGTGACGCTGCGCATAGCCCTCGGCAGTGACCAGAGCACGTGTTTAACCTTGTCCTTGCGTCTTGCCAGAGCGGCTTGAGGAGACTTGCTGTCAAATATTGTAGCTAATCAGGTACACTTTTCTGAGGATTTTTTCTGATATCTTCAGCAGTAAAGTTAGTTACTTTTTAATATTCATTTTTATTTATTTATTTTTTCCTCTTTGAGACAAGGTCTTGCTAGAATATGTAGTTTAGGCTGGTCTGAAGCTCACTGTGTAGCCCAGGCTGGCGATGAGCCCCACACTTGGCTTCAGGGCTCTAAACACTCATTACGTTTTCAGCCTGAACTTACAGAGTTGGCGCTTTACATAGTACCTAGAAAGCACGGTGTAGCTTGAGTGAGAATTCTCTAAATTCAGGAGAAATTCAGAGACTGTCGCTTCCACTTAGAGTACCGGAAGCCTTATTTTCTTTTGAAATACTGAGGGCGACATAGCAGATGCATTTGTGGTGGAGTCAGAATTCTCGCACTATGAATCAAATGTGCACATGATAAAAATAAAGACAAGTGTTCCCTGTATTTTCCTTCCATGAGCTCGTCTTGTTCGGCAGGATCTCTCCTCTCCTACCGTGTCGCAGGCTGAGAAGTTTGGGGCCAGAGCTCAGTTCCGCAGGGGCGCCCTCCGGCGACACCCTCCCCTTCTGGAGCGCCCTCTCTGTGGTGTGGGGATCAGCCCATAAACCCGAGTCTGTGCCGGGCCCCAGCGATGTGAGGGTGTGTCAGTCCCCAGCCTCAGCTGGTCGCTGGCCTCTGGGACAGTTTCCCCGCAGCCCTGCGTGTGGTTCTCAGGCTCTGGGCTGCTTATGCGCATGCTCAGCACTCCAGCAGCCAGCCTGCGCTTGAGGCCTGGTCTCTACCCCTTTCTCCTCCTGGCTTTTCGCTCCTTTCTTTATTTGGAGGGCTGCCAAGGCCACAGCCCCTCTCAGGATACACCACCTTCGGCCCTGGGACCAGCCCAGCAGCCACCTCAGCCCACCACCCTTTTCTTCCCTTTAGCAGCAGACTTGAACCCAGGACCTTTCCACTAATTCTTAACTCTTTGTAAAAATTTATTTTTTTTTTAGTGGAGAATGGTAGTACATGCCTGTAATCCCAGCACTTGGGAAACTGAGGCAGGAGCTTGGCCTCTACTTCCAACCCAGCCTGGAATACACAGTGAGTCTCTGCCTCAAAACATAATAAAATTACTCTTTTGAGACAGATCTACACTAAGTTGCTAAGCCATGCAAACTTTGCCCAAACCTGTGACCCTCCTGCCTCTGCTTTTTCACTGTGCGGGATCACAGGCCCATGCCACCACATCCAGACTATGTTTCTTTTTTGAAACTTTGTTTTTCTTATGAAAAACTCATCTTTTGCAAAAACAAGTGTTTATCTTCAGACTTGATCAACTATAATCTTTTTGTTTGCTTGCTTTTTGTTTTTTGAGACAAAATCTCACCATGTACCCCAAGCTGGCCTTGAACTCCTCCTGGCTCAGCCTCCCAAGTACTGGGATTATACATGTACACCACGATGCCTGGGCCAACTATAATCTCTAAGAACAATTTTTATACAAAATGAGGTTTTATTATCATCAAATTGGTCTAATTGGCAGTGCTTTATAGGACAGGGGAAAAGTGATAATCAGGTACAGAAAGATGCTAATTAAATGTTTCAAAATTTCTACTCCAAGGAAAGAGGACTGAAAATTTGAGCCAATCCTGGGCAATTTAGTAGGTTAATAAGATCCTGTCTCAAAATGAAGGAGGAGGAGGAGGGGGAGGGGGAGGGGAAGGAGGAGGCAGCAAGCCTCAGACCCTGACTGAGGCAGAAGGATTGCTATGAGTTCGAGGCCAACTTGGACTACATGGTGGGTTCAAGACCAGCCTGAACTATGTATTGAGAGCTTCCTTGTCCCAGAAACACAAAATCAAAAAAGTTTCAAATTGTAGCTCGGTATTTGAAGGCCTTGAGTTCAATCTGCTGCATAAAATGCAATAATAAAAACTAATAATTACTCTATTCCAGCCAGGTATGGCAGTACTTGCTTAAACCTAGGGCTGGGGGTAGAGAAGGAGGCTGAAGCAAGAGGGTTGTGAGCTTCAGACCAGCCTGGGCTTCAGAGTGAGAACCTGTCTCATTACAAGAAAGAATCCTCTTCCTGTTATGAATGCTTCAAGCATGTGGTTGTGACACCACTGTGAAGTTATGATGTTGACATCAGCTCCCTGACTGGGTGGGACCTCGGTGTCCCCAGGGTTCTGAGTCACCTGCAAAGTGCATGCTTAGCAGCTCCTCTGTGCAGCCCTGGGAGCAGGCAACCGCGTAGTCACATGTGGACATGTTTGTACATGTTGTCAGCATACTTAAGAAATGCCAGCAACCTGAAGATTCACTGAACCAGAGTGGGGAGGGCCCTACACAGTGAAAGACCCGGGGAAGGATGGAGATAGTGCCTGTAGACAGAGGTACACTCTGTAGACAGAGGTAGAGAAGAGCTGCCTCCCCCTGCAGTCAGAACAGAGTTTAACCAGCACGGTGCTGTGAGCTTGTCATCCCAGCACTGGGGAGGCTGAGGCAGGAGGTTCACTGTGAGTCTGGGCTGTATAGTGCAAGGCTGGCTGGATCTTGTTTCAGAAGAGAAAAATCGTGATCCATAAACACTGCACTGCGTACCACCACTAAGAAGGCTGAGGGAGGAGGACTGTGGTTATCAGACCAGTCTGGGCTATACAGCGAGTTTGAGGCCAGTTTGAGCTACAGCCAGACACACAATTAATCCTGGCTTCCCTGAGCTGGCCACATGGGAGTGGGGAGTCCAAGTTACCCACCGGGGCTGCCGTCCAGTGTCCCCTCTGGCCCCTGGGTCCCTGTGGGCTGTGGTTGGAGCTCTGTGATCTTTGGTGGTGATGTCCTCAGAGGGAAGGCGGGCATCCCTGTCTGCACTGGGCTGCAGGATATCCTCGGATCCGTGACAGACACACTTATGACATTTGGTGCAAGTAGAGAACAAAGAAGGGTTTCTGATTACATTTATCTGACATTGAAGAGTTTATGGAAACATAGTGTGTGTTTGTTTCTTTGTTTTTTACAGTACTGAGGTTGAACCTAGGGCTTTCACACTGAGCTATATCCTCAGGTCCCTCCCTCATTTTGCTCATTTTCATTTATTTCAAGACAAGGTCTTGCTAAGTTTCCCAGGTTAGGCTTTAACTTGTGATCCTCCTGCCTCAGCCTCTTGATGCTGGTGTTACAACAGATAGGCTGGACTACATCTAGCAGACACAAATCCCCATAGCCGGGTCCTCACTCAGATCTGGCCATGATGGGCTCCTGCTGGGAAGTGTCCTAGGCACCCAGCAGGAGCTTCCTGGAGCCCCAAATGCCCTGGCACCCAAATGCCCTGGCACCAAGCTCCTGAGTGGCAGGGAGGTCTTACAGCTTCCTGTGGACACCGTGTTCTGTGACGTCACAGGGAGTGCAGTGGAATTTTCCCTGGGGTAGAAGGTTCCCAGGTTCCTGTCTTGGGACCTCCAGGGCAGCCTTTGACCTTGGCAACCACTGTGTCCAGAGCATTGGCGGGGCTGAAATCAGGCTTTGCATCCAGCCCATTGTGGCATAAATAAGGGTCTGCAGGTTCACAGCCAAAACTATAACCCACTCCGGAGAAGCCAAGAGTGCAAGAGTACTTTTTTATTTTTTTCCTCTTGTGTAGTCCAGGCTGGTCTGCAACTTGTGGTGACCCTCCTGTCTCAGCCTCCCCAACCTGTCATTTAGAGTGCAGATTTAGTAACTGTAGACATCTTCTAGGGAGCACAGATCTCCACTCTTTCAAAGCTGCTTTGTTTGAGAAATGCTTAATGTGAGTATGGCATGAAAGAGAAAAAAGGTGTCCCAAATTTTACAGCATAAAAGAAGTCAGCCCCACATTTACATCATGGGAATACATCAAAGACAGCGATCTTAAACCCCTGTTGTTCTTTTGTTTTTGTTTTTGTTTTTGTTTTTTTTTTTTTTTGAGACGTGATCTGACTTATCCTGGGCTAGCCTCAGCTTGTAGCAATCCTCTTGCCTCAGCCTCCTGAGTTCTTGGATAACAGGTGTGCACCATCATGCCTGGCTTCTCTCCTTTTGAGTGAAAAGACTGAGGCAAAAACTTCTACCCCTAAACTATGTCTGAGCAGTGCAGCTCCTGGCTTGGGGGATTCTCAGGTGCCCCCTACTTCACACACAGCTGTGGTTTCCCACAGCACAGAGAGAGATGAGGCTGGGCATTGAACCCTCAGTCTTAGACACAGGCTGCAAACAGTGGGAAAGGAACTGACGTCTTCATGCCTGGAAGGACAAGCTGAGAATACAGGTGGCACTGCTTCTGAAACCCAGGGCTTTCAAGAAAGGGGTGAAAGTACAGTAGGTTTATTTCCACCTCATGCATTACCCAGCTTCAAAAACTGTATTTTTCTAGGGTTTTGTTGTTGTTAGTGTGAGCAAGATGAAGCTTGAATGTAGCAGGAAATACTTCTATTTTGGTAGGGGAGACAACTCAAGAGCTTGGTACTACATCCGGTCCTTTTTAGTTTTTATTTTGAAACATGGTCTAAGTCCGTAGGTTGCCCAAGTTGGAGTGGAATTTGTGATCCTCCTGCCTCAGCCTCCCACACAGCTGAGATTATAGACAGGTGCTGCAATGCACAGTGCAAGCAGGACATGATCTTGAAAGTTTTTTAAAAATTGTATCATTTCCAGGTTATGGATTGAGGCTTTCCAGAGTAAAGTTGCCTTCCTGCTGTTCTGTGGCTGTGTCTAGTTTGAGTTTACTTTTGGGTCCAATTCCTTAATTTTTCATTGACCCCACAGGGGATTCATGGAATGTTGACACTTCACTGCAGACAGAGACAGGCAATCCTTCTGCACAGAGAAGGGTTTGTGCTGGTGATAGAGAAATACTAGACAGTAAGACAGGCCCTTGGCTCCACTCCATTTTTTTCCCACAGAATATTTTGTTTTGGAAATGTAACTGTGCTGCTGGGCTTTTGCCCAATGTATCAAAATATTTTCTAACTGGATTTCATGACCTTTCAGGAATATTCTGTTATCTCCGCCCCCTCTGTTTCTGGAATGTTCTGTTACGCTCCGCCCCCTCTCTGGAATGTTCGGTCCCTTCACCCCTCTGCTTCAAGAATGCTCTTTACCCTACCCTGGCTCAGTGAGCTCACCTGCTCACCCTGTAGACCCTGCCTAAGGAGGCTATCACTGCCGGTAGAATGCTCAGACTTCCACGGTGAATGCCTGTGAGCCCATGGACACATGGCTGCCAGCACAGGAAGTTTTTCTCCACCTCTTCAAGTGACCACTGGATTCTCAAGGCTTCAGTTTGATGGCCCCGACCAAGAGCAACAGCACTGAGCTGTAATGCTCAGCTGTAACACCCAGCCGGCCGTGCCTCGAGATGTGGCCCTTGGTTGTGACGTGAACTGTGACACTCGACTGTCACACTGAGCTGCTTTGCTCTGCTCTGCAGCAGTGGAACTTGCCTTCCTCAGACATACAGCTTCTGTAGTGCATGCAGAAGACTGACTGGAATCAAAAGCCTATACCTTGTGTGCTGCTTGGAGAATCATGTTCAGGAGAGGGCAGCTGATGGGGAGCAGCAGGGTTCTCCAGAGGCCACCTGAGGACAGGGGCCCTCACCAGGGTCCCCCAGGTCCCCCCACCTGCACGTGTGGCTTCTCCAGAGCATCTCAGCGACCTCAACTTCCTGCCTCCTCTCTTCAGGCAGACCCGTTGTTCTCCTACGTTTTAATCCACATGCTTCGTCTTTGCTGACAGCAAACTGTAACTCAGAACTAGAGACATGAGGGGCGTGATGGGGGCCACTCCGTCTGACAGATGTGCTGGGTTTTCTTTGTTCGAGGCACTGGGAACTGAACCCAGGGCCTTGTCCCTGGGCTCTGCCTCCAACACTTCTGTAATGTTTTATTTCAAGACAAGGTCTTCCTAAGTCTGAATTGCCTGGGTACTGGCGAAGTAGCCCATGCCTGTAAGCCCAGCACTCGGGAGGCAGAGGCAGTAGGACTGTTGAGGCCAGGCTGAACTATGGATCGAGATCCTGACTCCCTCCAATTGACTGGACTGGGCTTGAACTTGTGACACTCCTGCCTCAGCCTCCCAGAGCACTCGGACTACAGGTGGACAGTCAACATCCTAACTACCTGAATGGGGCTTCTGTGTAGCCAAAGGGTTAGAGCAGGGTGGAAAGCCAAGGAAGGGAATGAAGGCTGAGAGAATAACATGGCCTCTCTACTCTCACCGGAGTGACTTCTTATTCCAAAATTCACAAGGCTACACCCTCACTTTCCAGCTCTCAGCCCCGCCACTCGGAACACTCAGAGCTCCCACGGCAGGACTGCTGACCTCTCGGCCCTCTCTCTGCAGGCCAGGGGATGTGGGTGTGCAGGCCGGAAGCCATCTTGTTTACAAGGTCCCTGAGATGTCTGATTTCCACACCTTGGAACGTTTCTTGCTTGGAACCTCAACTGTGACCTGGGCTGGGCCTAAACTTTGACCTCTACAGCCGTGGAGGTGACAGCGGTCTATTGCCTGATGCTATTCGGTTTGGGGCACTTTGCTGTGAGGACAGTCTGTCAGCGGAAAGACTGGCAGGAAGTCCAGGCCTGTAGAAGCCTGGGTGCAAAAGCAGCTCAGTGCTTTGGGATTGGAGTCACGGCCCTTTGGCTCAGCTCCCCTGTGAAGTTAGCTTGCGCGGTGCTGAGTGGCTATTCGTACTTCAGTCCCGAGTTCTCCCCAGATCCCACCCTTGAGCATGGGATGAGGACCAGCTTTGTGGGTTTTTAAAATAAGTTTTATTAGCTCCTGCTTGCAGTGCATCATGATTACATTCATCACAAGGCATTGACACCTGTACATACCACATCTTAATTTTGTTTACATCCCACCCAATCCTTTTGAATTTTTTTTTTCTATTTTAAGTCAGGGTGTCATTATGTATCCCAGGCTGTCCTTGAACTCTTCATGATGGCCTTGAACTCTCAGAGATTGTCCTACCTCAGCCTCCTAAAGGCTGGGCTTCCCAGTGTGTGGCTCCACATCTGCTGGTCCACCTCCTGACTCCTAAAGGAGCAAGTGTTGTCTTGGGCCCTTCTGCACTGGAGTCCTTTCCCTGGAAGCTTCATGGGCAGGCAGCTTGGTGGCTTCCCCACACAGGCCCCCAGTTTATTGTTATCTGTGTGCCAGTCCTCATTGGTTGTAGATCACGTCTGCGATGTCAGCTCCCTGCTGACACTTGGTGTAACCCAGTCCGTGCAGCTATGCGCTCTGCCGTGACCCTGGAACAGGACACACTGCGTGTGCCATGAGGTCTCCCAGACTGTGCCCCATGCTATCGGTGATGCCCCGTGTTACTGCACAGTGATGGCATCGTGCTTGGAGGCTGTGTCTGTGTGGGTTCTGCCAGTCCGAGGCCGCTGTGGAGAGTGACTAGGAGTGACCTCGGGCCTCCCTGCTGCCCCTCTGACAGTAGTTGACTGTACTTTATGCAGTCTAATTAGTCATATTTTTGTGCCTTTTGTTGGAGATTTTACCTTTTGTTTTTTTGTTGGAGGCTGCATCCTGGTGTGGAGTCAGGCTGGCCTCAAAGTCATAACCCTCCTGTCTCAGCCTCTGGAATGACGCTGGTACTATAGGCTGTGCCCTCACAAGTGGCCTTCCTAGGCTTCCGGAAGGTCATGGGCCTTGAGGGACCCTTCCTAAATCCGAAGTGACCAGCTGGGTTCCAGTGAAAGCAAGACTGTTGGCCACACCAACAGCGCCCAGGGAAGGCTGGGGAGCCTCAGAGAAGGAATTCGTCAGTGTGCAGAGAAGTGTCTGAGAAGAGGGCTTTCGCACCTTGTGCTTCGTGGGGAGCTGCGTGTGTGTACAGCTCACCTGAATTCTCTTCGTGTCCCCTTCCCTCCCTCATGGAGGTTGTTTAAAGGAGAGAACAGGCTCCACACAGGTAAAGTTCTGAATTGGTGCTTCTGAGTTGGGCACCGTGGTGCATGCCCGCAATCCCAACATTTGGGAGGCTGAGGCAGGAGGATTTCAGTGACTTTGAGGCTACACAGTAAATTCAAGGTGAGCTTCAATCACAGACTTTGTCTCATAAAACAAAGACAAAAGACAAAACCCAATCAGCATTGTGCCTTCCTACATGCTTCTCTTTGGCCTTGCTGGGATCAGAGTCCCCACTGTAGCCAGGCTTAGGACACTGACTGAGGTCACGCAAGCCTGTGAGGAGTGGCCGGGTCTTCTCTAAGCCTCCCCTCGCCAGCTGGTGCCCCACACTTCTTGGGTAATGTGAGAAGGCTGCTTCCTCTGAGACCAGGTTACCAAGCTGGAAAAACCCTGTGGCCCGTGGTCTCACAGCCCTGGCGCTTCTGCTTCAAGTGAATTCATTAATAACTAAGCCATACCCTCATACAACAGGAAGGTTTCTGGGGAGTTTGATGTGAGAGGAGCTTCTGTCTCCTACTTGTCTGTCCCCCAAGCTTCCCTCCCCTTACCAGGGCTTCAGCTCCCCCGAAAGATACATTTCTTCCTGAGTTTCGTCCTGTTTTCACATCGGAAGCAAAGGTGGTTAGGTTCAGTTATTTTATTCTCAAATTTGGCTGCAGCAACCAGGTCTACCTTCAAATTAAAACTGGAACCAACAGCTGGTTGTGTTTGTGCACAGTTGTAATCCCAGTACTTGGGAGGTTGAAGCAGGAGGATCTCTGCAAATAGGAGGCCAACCTGGGCTACCCAGTAAGTTCAAGGCCAGCCCGAGTTACAGAGAGAGACTGCTTCAACAAATTGAAACAGTGTGATTCAGACATGTCCAAAATGTTGGTTGATTGTCTCAGGTACTGTCTAGTAACTTCTATTCAGCTGGGGACACCTACTAGTGTCACCTTGTGTATGGCATCTGCCATCGTCACGCCCGTGCATGACACACACGAGTGTTGCCCGGGTGATTCACCCTGGTGTTGTAGGGACAGGTAGTGGCCTGTTTTTAGTTCGGAAAATCAGGGATAACCACTGGTAAGGTGAATGCTAAGCAGGGACTTCGGGCTCCTCATCGGTCAGGACTGCGGCACCTGCTCCTAGCAGTGTTGTCCACTTGGGAGACTGCACCTCTGTCCCAGAGAGTCAGGCTGGGACGTCAGGACTCTTTCCTTCCTCTGAGGGTAGAAGTGAATGTTCTACCCCGTAGAACTTGAAGATTGTTGGCAAAGGCTGAGTTTCCTGTTTCATCTCTCAGCTATGACAATTAGGTCAGGTACCTTTATAAACAAAAAGAATAATTTTCAAGAACATTTTGCAACACCTCCTCAGTAGGACAAAGAACAAGATCTGGAAACTTATTTTTGGGGGATCCCAGGCACGGGACTAAGGCTGTCCTACCCCTCAGCTACATCAATTGCCACTTTACATTTTTATTTTGAGACCTACTCAGTTGCTAAGGTGCCCAGTGGCCTGTGATTCACGATCCTCCTGCTTCATCTTCTTGAGTAGTTCGGATTACAAGCACGTGCTGTGGAACCATTTTAGTAATGGCTACTCAGATAGGTTTTTCCATGGGCCCAGGCTAGCTTCGGGTGTGTAAGGCTATAGCTTCACAATTGCTTAGCCTCTTACATGAGGGATTGGTACATGACACAGATTTTAAATTGCTCGTTGTGCCGGTTTGTTGCTAGCAGTCCCACCTCGAATGTGGAGACAATTCCCAGGCCTACCTCTGTGTTGGCACGAGGTAGTGGCTGCCCTCCCTGGCTCTCCAGGGGCTGACTGCAGGGCTGAGTCAGTCATCATCATGGGGACAGACCAGAGAGCTTCTTTGGAAAGTAGCAGTGATTGCAATACAAATCTTATTGGTTTTTGAGACAAGGTCTCAATATGTCCTTCAGGATGGCCTTCTACTCACTATGGAGCCCAGGCTGTCTTTGCACTCCCAGAAATCCTCCTGCCCCAGCCTCTCCAAGCACTGGGATGAAGCGTACTACCGTGGTGAGCTTGCTTACCATAGTGTAGTACTTAACATCTGCCGGAGCGGCAACTTAGGGAGACAAGTTCTGTGCTGTCGGTGAAGTTCAGTGGTTCATGACCTCTGATGAGGTGGCAGGCATGAGGATGTGACTTGAAAATGTCCTGCACAGCCCACAGAGTCACCGGGGAAGGGTCCCTCCAGAGGTGGCTGCTTCTGGACCCATGAGCAGCGCATAGATTAGTGGACAAAAGCCGACCTACAAGGTGCGGGGAGACAAAGCCTGGCAGATCTGGCTGAGGGTGCAGATGCCCAGCTTGGGAGCCCAGTGCTAGCCAGGCCCGGAGGGCAGCACCATGCAGACCCATGGGGCTCTTAGCCTGGCTTGGCTGAGACCCAGGTTGGGCCTGCACAGCCTGCAGCCAGGCCTTGGTGCCCCGGGTGGCTTGGCCAGCTGTGCTTTCTCCAGCGGGAGCCATGGCCTCGCAGGCAGGTGCTCAGCCTCCAAGCCACTTGCTCCTGGCTGCGGTGGCAGCTGCCACCCTCGGCTGTGAACTGTGGAGGAGCTGAATGCAGACACAGCCGGATCAGAAGGGGCCTGAATTCCCCCAGGAAGCAGTGCTGTGAGAGTGTGTGTGCATGTGTGAGTGCTTGTGTGTGTGTGTGTGTGTGCGCGTGCGTGCGTGCACAATAGGGAGGAGGGAAGGCGCTGTCACTGTCCGGCGCCTGACAGGCTTAGTTCCTGGAAACCCCCTGAGGTCTAGGTGGCTTGTTGCTAAGGAACGTGGGGAGAAACACTACAGCTACATAGAAGATGGCTATGCACGACAGCTTTCTGCATTCAGACCCAGGCTGGAACTAGCTGGGGTGGTGGGGTAGGGTGTGCGGGATGCAGGGCACATCCAGCAGGGCTGCACTCCTCCTCCGGGGTGAGTGTTTGTGCTTGTTCCATTTTAGTTTTAAGAAATCGAACACTTGAGTGTTCTGCTGATTATCACACATTTCCCTTGCAGTCAAATGCACAAATCCAGTGTACAGTGTGGCAGGTTTTGACAAACACAGACTGCCTATAACCATCCTTCCCAACAACCCAGGGCGAAGCCTTCCTTCTCCTTGGAAAGCAGCAGCACTCCAGGGTCATGAGCCCCACACTACTTTTGGTCAATATATTTGGTGTTTCCCAGTCTAGCTTCTCATCTATATGGAATTACATATGACATCACTGTCTTTTGTGTGCTGGGGACTGACCTCACAGCCTTCACACCGACCTGGGGCAGAGGATCGAAGCAAGTTGAAGTCTCTCCCAGGCTACTGGTGGGTTCAAGGTCCAAACCTTATAAATGTTGTATCATTGAACAAAAAATTAATAAATATACAAAGGAAAATCCCTAGGATATAAACTTACTCTTTCTTTCTTTCTTTCTTTTTTTCTTTCTTTCTTTCTTTCTTTCTTTCTTTCTTTCTTTCTTTCTTTCTTTCTTTCTTTCTTTCTCTCTCTCTCTTTTCTTTTTTTATGGTACCAAGGATTGAACCCAAGACTTTTGCACTGAACTGCATCCCTAGTTAGCTTTTTAAATGTATTTATTGTTTTTTTTGAGACAGGATTTATAGCCTTGAACTTGAAGCGATCCTCCTGCCTCAGCCTCCCAGAGTGCTGAGATCACAGGCGTGCACCACTATACTCAGCTCTCTGTAATTCTTTAGAGTAAATGACTTTATTCAGTAGTATTGCTTAATTTCCAAATATTTGGTGATTTGTTTCAGTTATCACTGTATTATTACTTTATTCTTAATTCCACTTTGGGCAGAGGACACTAGGGCTACAGCTCTTTCCGTGCCCTGGAGCACTGGGGCTGCAGGACAGCTGACGCTCTGCTCCAGTTGCAAACAGCGTGTGTCCTGCTGTTATGCAGTGCAGCCTTCTATGGGGCTCAGTTTGGGGTGCCTTGTGATGCCTCCTGGTCTTCACTGATTTTCTGCTGCTTTCTCTCATCTATCAGGTAGTAAAGGAGCAGTATTACTGAAATCTCCAACTTTAGATTTCTTCCATCGAGCTTAGTGAGACTTAGTCTTTCCCTCCCTATCGACAGCTGCTTTTAACCTAAACATGTCCTATGTACTGGGTCGTGCTTTCTATATAGATTCATAATCTTTGCCTTTTGTTTGGAATCTGAGTGTGAAGATATGAAACCCAGGTGGAAAGGAGAGATCATTTTCATTTAAGATGACTTCTGACTTAATTGAGTTTAAGTCTGCCATCTCGTGACTTTTTACTTGCCTCCTCTTATCTTTAGATTGGGTATTAAATTCCCACAATTGGCTTAATCACTCTACCTCTATTTTTTGTTCATACTATCACAGGAAATTTGATTCACCATGATCTATCTCCAAATATTACACCATCTTGTTTCCTGTAAAACCTTTACAGAAGTATACTTCTACTTCCTCCTTCCCACACTTTTCTTTACATTACCACTTTAGAAACCCAATCTTATAGGTTGTCATGATTTTTGCTTTTAACAGTTATCTTTGAAAAATATTTTATGTTCAAGAAAAAAAAAAAAAAAACAATCTCCCACGTGTGTCATTTTCAGTTTTCTTCTTCCCAGTTGTCATCAGTCCCTCCCCTTCCAACGGAAGCATTTTGGGACTATGCTATCTCTGCTGGGGACGTTTTATTCTTGTTTAAATCTTGAAAGATTTTTTGACTAGATACCTAAGTTTTAAGTCAGTGGGAATTTTATTTTGCCACCTTAAAGATGTCATTTTCTTATCTTCCAATTTGCCTTGTATCTGACGATAAGATTGTGGTATTTCTTATCACCGTTTCCTATTTCTCTGGCTGTATGGTTGTTGATCACAGGGTTTTAGCAATTGAAGCGTGGTGTCCATGGGTGCAGTACCTGGTGTCTTTAGTGGTTATGGGTCCTTTCCCTCCCCGAGGCCCCACTGACACAATTAGACTTTGTGATGCTGACTTACAGGGCACTGCTGCTGCTGGCTCTTCCTCTTGTGACCGAGCTGCATTGCCAGGTCTCCAAGTTCTCAGCTCACTTCTTCTTTATAGCCTACTCTGCCTAGGGTCTGATGGGGGAGATTTTTGTGGGGTACTTTGTGTTTTTCAGTCCTTTATTGTCCATCTTGTTCCTATTACACTGTTTAGTTCTACTCACTATGTTTGTGTTTGCCTTTAGCATAAGCATAATTATAATAACTTAAAAAACCTTCTATGCTAGTTTCATCATCAATGCTGGCTGTTCCCACTTCTGGGTTATTCTCTTGATTATTGATCATATTCTATGGATTACCTTTTGCATATTTATTATTTTTTATTCATTGCTAAACCTTATAAATGCTATATTGTTGAACCCTGAAATTTATTATCTTCTTTTAAAGAATGTTACATATTATGAAGCAAGCAACTAGGTTACTTGTTATCAGCCTGATTCTGTATTTACTTATGTACTTATTCGTTTTATGAGACAGGATCCCACTATGTAGTACAGGCTGGCCTCGAATGCACCAGTAGCCTAGGAGAAGTTCCAACTTGCTTTTATTTTAATTTTTAGTTTTTTGAGACAGGGTCTCGCTTTGTAGTTTATGCTGGTCCTGAACTCAGCCTAGAACTCATCAATCCTCCTGCCTCTGCCTCCCAGGTGCTGGAATTACAGGTGTGAGCCACCACACACGGCACTATGGTATGTGGTTACTGGGGATTGAACCCTGGCCCTTGTGCTTGCAAGGCAGATGCCAGAACCACTGAGCTAAATCCCCAGCCCTTGACTTGCTTTGATCCTCTGCTTCAGCTTCCTCATGCTGGGGGTCACTGGCATGTGCCCTTCTGCCAGGCTCGTGTGAACTTTTGAAGGTGCTCACTTTATACCCCTCAGGCAGTGATTCTCTCCCCAGATGCGCGGAAGTTCATTTGGCCTTGGGCCAATTTGTGCCATCCCAGGAGTGAGAGACTTCTTTTCACCCGAAGTGGCTGATACCTGGCCCCTACTTACCTGTTCTAGCTCTGCCTCAGTTTCCCGATCCTGTGACTAGAAGCTGCCTCCTGCAGCAGGCCAGGACAGTCTCATCCTGGGCCCACTGCCCTTTGGGGCCAGCTGTCCAGAGTGGTGACATACTTTATTCATGGCCTTCGCTGTTCCCATACTACTTCCTCCTTTGTGAGTGGGAGAGGAAGTATATTATGTAGTTTTTGAAAGGGATTTTTTAAAAAAAGCTTGACCTAAACCTTTATTCATCAGTTTAGCAAACAGTCTCTGAATTCCCATTGTGAGCCACAGCAGTGCGGATGTGAGAGAGGATGGAGCAGACATTTCCTGGTCTCCTCACCCAGGAGAGTGAGGCGGCAGACGTTAAACAGATAAAATTGCACCAGCATAGCTAGATCTTCTATTGAGCTGCTTTTGTTTGGCTTTGGCTTTTGAGACAAGGTCTCACTATGTAATTCAGGCTGTCCTTGAATGCATGCTGATCCTCTTGCCTCAGCCTCCTGGTTGCTGGCACCACAGGTATATGCTACCATCCTGGTATTACAATGAGGAATATAATGTACTACGGGTTTTTGTTTTTCAAACTGAAAATATTTAAAGCAAATTACTTACTTTTAATAACAAATATTGTGCAGGATGATGCCTTCCTTCTATAGTAAAACTCATAAATGCGAGAACAAATTTTTAAATGTGTTAATTGTTCAACATATATGAAAAGAATAAAAAACCTTTTTTTTTTCAGTATTTAGGTAAACTAAGTATTTCTAACCTTTCATAGTAAGCCTAAAGGTATACCTTAAATGGAAGAAAGTGAGAAAGTAAAGCCAGGTATGGTGGTGTACTGCTATAGTTATAATACTTGGAAGGCTGAGGCCAGAAGATCACCATTGAGTTTGAGGCCAGCCTAGGATACAAAGTGAATTCAAAGCTGGCCTAAACTACATAGTGAGATTTTTGTCTAAAAAAAACCCATACAGTACTTAGTATCTGTCTTGCAACTTTTAAATCACAGTTATTCTGCTCAACAAGTCATCTTCAAGAAAATAGCAGTGTTCTTAAGTAGAAAAAGTGCTTTATCTAGTAGGTGACATTCTATGCAGTGAATGTAATTGAAGAAACCTTGGTTATACATAACCAGGGGTTTACTACTGACATACTTTTAGATGTATTAGTCTTTCTATGTGCACCTGCTATGCATACTTAACAGCTTTTCTTTACATTCACCTTTGTGTGTCTGGCTTCCAGCTACCCAGTTTCACGTTGGAGGCAGATGGCTGCTGTATTCCCTGACTGACCACAGCAGGAGTAAGCACTTGCCATTTCGGCTCATGGAAAGTTAGATTGATGCTAACATTGCATTTTCTGCAAACACCCGTGCAGTGCTGGCGTGTGAGAGGCGAGGCAGTCTTCACCGCGGCTGTCCTGATTCCCCGCGGAATGGATGGATGGCCTCGCATGCCAGTCGCCGACTATGGTCTTGGAGTCAAAGCAATCAGCACCATTCCCAGCTTGCTTTGCGTGCCCCTGTCTGCTCTGTGGACGTGAAGAACTGCTGGTGACCATACTATTTCTGCTACTTCTCCAAGAGTAACATGAAGCGGCAGCCAGAACAGGACTGAATCCTCACGCAGTCCACATACAGCACCAAGAAGACTCTCGTCTGTGGCAGGAAAACTGCATCCTGTCCTGCAGGGCGGGACTGGACTGGTGGTGACCTCACACGGGACTGTTCCGGGCAGCACCGGTGGGAGGCAGGGTCAGGTCACAGCCGGAAGGGGCCCATTTGCCCAGAAAAGTGCTGAATCGGCCGCTTTCTCCAGAGCCAAGTTGCTAAGAGTCCCAGAGGGTGCTCACAAATGGGACTGCGTGTGACCTTTGTGCGACAGTTGCTACAAGCAGGGAGACCATCCCTGAGTGGTGACACGGAGTCAGAGCAGAGGGACAATTGCCGGTTAGGTCACTGCTGGATGAAGGCAGCCTTGGAAGGTAATAGCAAGTAGGAGGATGGGCGGAGGCTAGAGCGAGCTAAGATCCCCACGCATGCGCAGATCTATTCCCTAAGCCCTCCACATGTACTTCTCTCGAGAATTTAAAACAAAAATTTTTAAAGGTTTTTAAAAGGTTTTGATAAGATGTACCAGATGGGAGCCGCCACGGTGAGTATAAAAGGGGACCCCTTGCCATTAAACCTTTGTTGTCACTACTCTTCACTGTAGCCACCGCTACATTGTAGGATGTATTTTAATTTTTTTCTCTGCCTTTTCTTACTTTTACTTGGCCTACACTCAACATTTATGCCCCTTTCAATCAATTCTTTGGGCCTGAAAGAATCCAGAAATCTCATGCCTATAGTCCTAGATCTTTGGAGGCTGAGACAGGAAGATTGCCTCAAGTACGAGGTCAGCCTGGGCTCCATGGTGAGTTTGAGGCTAGCCTAAAGCACATAATGAGACCCTGTCTCAAACATTCAAAAGGAAAAGAGAGAGAGAGAGAGAGAGAGAGAGAGGAAGAGGAGGGGAAGGGAGAGGAAGTGTCCTGGTTTTTAAGTCAGGTTTTGAAGAGAGTGAAACGAGATTTCTGGGAACTAGAGTCCTAGCTGTAAAGTCAATCAGAGATCCATGGATGAATGTGGGATCTTAGGAAGCTCCTGCTCACAGCAGAAGAGCCCAAGGGAGGGGGAGGAGGAGGGCAGGGGGAGGCAAGGAAAGAGCAGAGGACCTTCAGGCACCTTGGAGTGGGGTGGGGAGGACAGAGGCTCAGCAACGAGGAAGCACAGAATGTTCTGGAATGGCAAGAGGCTGCAGGTCTCGCAGACAGGCAGTGCCCAGCCTACTCTGCCACCTACGTGATGCGGGTCACATGGCGGGTGATGGAGGGAGAGGTTGAGGACAGTGGGCCCCACAGGGCCTTGCCAGGATCTGAGCTCTGAGGCCACTGTACAGCACCCAGATCCTAAGGGAGGGGAACCTGAGTTACCTGACAGAAGCCCCCTCCGCTGTTGATGTAGATGGTGGCACCAAGCAGGTCAGGCTGCACTACAGATGCCCCGGGGAGAGAAAGCTCAGCTGGGACGACATGAATGACGCAATAGCATACCAAAGACAGGACGGTCACCAGCCCTACTGCAAGACAACACATGGAGCCAGGCGTAGTGGCTCATGGCTGTCATCCCAGCCTTTGGGATGCTGAAGCAGGGGAGATCATCTGAAGTTCAAGTTCAAGGACAACCTGGGCTACATAGGGAGATCTTGTCTCAATAAAAACAAAAACAAACACCCCCAAGTCCCCAAACAAGTGGAATAACAACAGCAAAATATGCATAGTTGGGCCTTGCCTCTGACGGAGAGACCTAGCTCACCGGACTTCAGCAAGGACGAGGGGAGACTTAGAGCCAAGGCGAAGGGTGGGAGTTTGTGTGTGGAAAATTCCTAAGAGGAAATGCCAGGAAGAAGGGGAATTCTCAGAGCGGCTCAACAGAATTCTTGCTGAAGGCAGGCCAGGGCAATAAATAATGGAGGTGGGGGTTGAGGTCAGATACCAAAGTTTGGGAAGTTTTGCTGTGTGTACTGCACAAGATTCTTGCTCACAGTGAGTTCTGCAGATACAGAAGGAAGCCCAAGATCAGGGCTTTGTTAGGAAGAGAGCTGGGGTCTATTCATAAGCGGCGAGGGCAGGCTTTGTTGGAGGGAGGTGGGGAAGAATCCCAGGTCACCGTTTCCCCTACAAGACTGGCTGAGATGCAGTACCAGAATTTGTCTAAAATGTCACTGCATGAGGGTGAGAATATGGAATAGCAAAGTGGGACAGACAGCAGCCCTGAGTCCATCTTAGAACTTCAGTTGTGCTGTTTCTGCACAAGGTCGCCGCCTGTCTTCCTAGTGTTTTCCAGCTGGAAGGATGAGCAACAAAGAAAACACTGAAGTCCTCATGGTGCGCCCTGAGCAGCCACACCCACCCTCCAGGGTCACTGAGGCCCTTGTCTCTTGCTGAAGTCACCCTAGTGCACTCATCTCCTTTATTCTCACTTGTCTCTGTAGGAGGAAGCTCTTCAAAGAGTGGGACAGACCTCACTCATCCCTACATCTGCAGCACCTCCCACGATACTTGGCAGGCAGGAGATGTTCAGTGATTATCAGGCGGACACCTGGGTAAAATATTCCAGTATTCACGGCCAGACCACAGCCAGAGAAGGCAAAAGATCTGCAGTGAGGTTGAAAAGACTCAGTACCTTCCCGCAGAAGCTGGTTCTGGGCTCTGTGACTCTGCACTGACTTACAGTGAGCCCCACACTGTTCTTTGCACTGCTGTGGGCCACCAGCCTTGGTCCCGAACAAATGCAATTATGTGGAGACAGAGAGCAGAGTTTTCTGTCTGGGGAGAAGAATTGGGAAAGGGGCAGTGTGGACCCCTGTGGGCACACAGATCTCCTGGGGAGCCAGGGTGAGATTTCTCACTTGGTGAGGTGGCATATGACCAGTGCAGCTGCACATAGCCCCACACCTACTTTAATCTCTGCTGGAGAAGCCATCTTGAAACTGTTCATGACTTGGAGGGACATAGGACCCTGAATTTTCATTCTGACTTGGGTCCTACCAAGCTAGTCTTGAAGCTTAGGGGAGAGCAAAAGGGGAAGAAAGGACACCAAAAAGCACTAGAAAAGTGATTCACCTTCCTGGTTTTGCAGCAGGCCCTGTGGTCAAGCCAGCAGCATGGCTAGGACACGGAAGCAGTAGACAGTCCCTGGGGTGAGTGCCAGCTGCTGCTTCCTGTGTCTCCACAGCACAAGTGGGTTTCGGGAGCGTCTCAGGACCCTATCACCTGCCAGCCCCCATTCCTGTGGTGGCACTTGGGGGATGCCATCCAGGTCATGCTACTGATGGCTCAGGCATTCCATGTTCTTGGCTAATGTCATGCCGCTGGCCTTATTAATGCTGTAAGAGGTCACCGGGCAGCAAGGGTAACAGAGTCACACTGTATACAAAGAAGCAACTACAACTGAGATGCTAGAGATTATTCAGTACATGCATCATGAAGCTGTTTTGGTAATAACCAGTGATCACAGCTTGCTGGAAACAGTCCTACTCATTAATAACTTATCTCAGGGCCAGGAAAATACTGTGATGGTTGACACACCATGGCTAGGGAGGTTGCCTTGTCCCTTTTCAAACAAAAGATGGCAATCTGCTGTATCTAATGCATTTCCCCAGCACATTCATCATTAGTACTGTCATCTTCCTTTCCAGATAAGGGTTTTTCTTGTACAACTGGCCAAGCATTTATGTCCTTACGTGTGTTTCTTCTCTTCAGTGAGCAATGATGGGAGGAGAGCAATGGAACGCTTTGTTCTTCCTCTCACACCGGTGCGAGGCTGAGCACTGACAAGGGCTGCAGGAAGGAAAGTCCCTGCTTTGTCATTTTGGTGAACATCTTTCTAAGCATTTCATCTGCTCGGCTCTCTGCTAGACTTCAAGGGAACCTGAAGCTAATCCTTGTCCGTGGGCAAGTAACTTGATACCTCCTGTATGACAGGAGGAACACACACAGACAGCCCCTCACTGCCCAGGGCCACAGATTCCCAGGAATGTGCTTGAGGCATTTATCAGTCCCAAAAGCAATGTAATGCCTTCAAGATCAGAGGAGCTTTTCATTTTCATTTAAAGGAGCAGAACAGAGGCAAGGATTTCACTAATCCTCAAATGACATGAAGTCTCCCAGAGTCACAAACCAACAGCTCCTGTGGCCCAGGGGACCCCATTTATGGCATGTGCTGATCTGGGCATGACCTTCAGCCCATGATATGCATGTCACGTTGTCAACACTGGACAAATATCTGTTGACTGATAAAGGGATGTGAGTTTAAATCCCGTACAGAACTTTCATTTCAATTGACAGAGTAAATATCTGTTGGTAATAAGGTAGAAGTAAGGAGAGCCAGAGGTGGTGCTGCGTGCCAGTAATTCCAGCACTCAGGAGGCTGAGGCAAGAGGACTACCACTGGTCTGAGGCCAGCCTGAACTATGGAGGGAGATTCTGTTTCAAAATAAACAAAAAGGATAAAGGAGGTCTCTTTTTGTCAGCTGTCTCCAGTGACCTTTACCTCACTCCTCATCCAGGATTCTCTCCTCTGGACAGAGAGAGAGAAGGTAGCAACTGCAGGGGCTGCTCCTCTGCTGGTTAGAACTAACTCCTCACAGTCCCCAAGGTAACAGAAACCGAGGTGCTTGACCCTGTTGGTTATCCTCACCTACCAATGGCGTCGCCTTTTAGCCTCTGACTAGCAGTGCAATGAGAGAGCCCAGCCTTTCCTGAGTAGTCTATTCATCTTTCGAAATAAGCACTTGAACATCAGTCATTTCTTATGCCAACTCGAATATCTGTCTTTTAAAAAATTTCTCAACACCAGCGTTAAACTTCTGGAGTGATTCTGTCCCTTCCTTAGCACACCTGAGTAGCCGCAGCCTTGGTGAAACAATAGACAGCTGGAAAGAATCCCAGTTGCAAACACAGTGTGAAAGCGGGACATTGTCCCCGTCACAGAGTGACTAGAAAGAAAGGAGGGAGTTGAAAGCATCTGGAAAGAAAGGAGCCGATTCTGGAGGAGGTGATGAGTTTAAATTTGAATCTGAAGAAGGAAGTGATAAGAACTAAGGAATAAATGAAATCATTCCTGAGTGTTCCAAGGAGGAGAAAAATGAGATAATGATAGCCCAAAGCAGTTATGCAAATGAAGTTAGAAATAGTGACACAGGAGAGCAAGGCCTGGCTCTCCTCTAAGAAACACGAGCTCGTGTTCCCAAAATTTAGGAATAAATTTCAGGAACAACCGACAGAGGTTCAAGCAGAAAAATTTTATTGGATAGAAAGAGAGGGAAAGAGAGAGAAAAAGCTTCTGTGTAAGATACACTGAAGGAGGAACCGGAAAGGTGGGTAACTCAAAGTCAGCTTTTCTAAGGAGGTATTTAAGAGCTAAAGACCAAGAGGTGGGGTGGATTCCAAGTAAGGGCTTCAAATAAAATTCAAGGAGGTGGAATCTTGATCAAATGAGACCCAATAAGAATTTAAATCCTATAGGGTCCCTCCCCCCATCAGGAGGCTCTTCCAGATAGGCCAAGTTCTTGGCTCTTTACCTCAAGGGTTTTAAATTACTACATTCCTGGGAGGGGATGGATCTAGACCCTTAATTCTCCATTGACTTAATTATAAGGCTTTAATTGGTCACTGATGTTCTTGACCTTTGGTAAGAAGGTGCAGGGCCACCAATCTCCTTTCTTGCGAATTTTCCTCAAGGGCCTGCCCTATCTGTCTGCCTACTATTTTTACCTATAATAATAGGACTGGGACTATAATGCTAGGGAGATAATATGCTGTGTAACCAGTGAGAAAGAATTGGAATCTGAAATCTGTCTGGCTGACTGATCAGAAAATAAGATCATTTAGAGGGATGGAGAAAATATCCCTAGAGGTTGGCCTGGACCTGAGACCTAGCTGCAAGGCAGGTGTGGTTCATGCCCAGTGATTGATTATTTCCTGAGGGCATTCCTAATTGGTACTTGAGTTAGACGGTGGGAATTAACATCCTCATATTTCACAAGTGAAAGTAGCTGAGAAGTTTGAATTTCTTTGATTGTAGAATCTTGTTACATCCCCAAGAAGCGACACTGTTTCCCTGGACTGGAATGCAGAACTTCCTCCTAGGAAGATAGCAGATGTTGGTTGGAGCTTCCTGCTAACTTTCAACAAGTCAAGTCCAGTAAAGATCTAACATCATTTCCTGTCCCTCACTCAGCTCGGCTTGTGGCTTAGCCTACAAGAACCCAAGAGTTCCAGGGAAAAGGACTTCAAGCAGACTCTAACTGACACTTCCCCAAGATGACACAAGCGAGGCAGCTCGTTTCCTGTACAAATGAGGTGGAGAGGTGGGACCGACGCATTTTAGACATCTGGTGGTATCTGCTCAACATTTGGCCCTTTTCCCAGGAGACCGTGGCCCCAGGCACACCGTATGGTGTGCTCATGTTCCTCGGCATGACAGGGTGCTTCTGTGCGGTGGTCCCTTCCCCATGCCGACACGGCCCATGTGCTCTGAGGCCCGTGGTGACTAACTGGCCCTACATGCTTATTCCTGCACTTCAGGTACAGCTTACACACTGGGGAGCGGGGACTGTTCCTCAGGCCTTGGCCCTGAGCTACATTCTCAGTTGTTTTTAGTTTTTAGCTTTATTTCGAAAGAGTCTGATTCGGTTGAAGTTTCTGAGCCGGGGATAAACTTGAAATCTTCCTGGCTCATCCTCCTAGAATGCTGACATGACAGTTGTCACCATCACACTGAACTCATTGTGTCTTCTGAGGTATCACACACACACATTCTCTCTCTCTCTCTCTCTCTCTCTCTCTCTCTCTCTCTCTCTCTCTCTCCCCCCCTTGGGAATAGAATGGCTCATGGACATTAGGGAACACGACATACGGGAAAGGAAATAGGCTGCTGAAGACCTGGAGAGCTGGAATCCTCATAGTGAGTCAGAACCAGCAGGAAAGAAAGAAACTGTGGAAACTGAAAAATATGAGATGGGTGCTTAAGAAGCATGGGCAGCTATTACACACAGGGGACACTGCCGGTGAATTTGAACGGTGTGGTATCTTCATGAAGATACATACCTGCCAAAAAGGCAATCATATTAAATCACCATCAAGAAACTCTGTGACTCTGTTTTGGGATTTTTCAGGTTTCTGAAAACCCACATTGGCCTCTAGGCATAGCTGCATAAAAAAATCACCCTAAAAACCATATGCATAATAATAAGTTCAAACAGACAAACTTTTGTGTAATTAACACAGCAAATGAATTGTCAGTGTAGTTTAATCACTACTTGCCCAAATCTGATTTCTTATCAAGGACGTGACATCATAAAATAAACATTTGCATATGTACATGCTCAGTTATCCTGGAAGTTAACGCTTGGTTTGTTCTTCATGTTGGACGTATATGTCGGGCTCATGCTCAGAGGAAGTCAGTCAGTGGCTAATGGTCATGACCCTTCATGGCAAAGCTCTAGTTGCTCGGTCACTTCTGCTCACCAACAAGTCCAGTTCTTGCGGTGTAACACAAGCACCGATGCATGTCTTTATTGACTACTGCACTGACCACACAGGCTTCCTTACAGCTGTCAGCACACGCCTCTCTCTCTGTATAGAACATCAGTTCTGACACCAGTCTCTCTGGGAGCCTTGCAGAGTCTATTCTCAATGTCTAGCATGGGCAAAGATCTCCTCTGAGACTGCATCAGGAAAGGCGTCTCTGCGAGTGGGACAGATATGCTTCTTAGTGGAAGATGGCTGTGTCGCCTGGAATCTGGGTCACTGCTTTCTGCATGCATCAGCCGTGGGTCTCTGCCCCAGCAATGCCCGCTTGGGACCTGCCTCTTAGAAGCTGGGATGAGATCGTCAGTGTTGCACAGACATGGAAAATGGCTTTTCTTTGGAGACAGCACCAGGACTCACTGGCACCCTGCCTCGGCAGATCACTGCTTTGTGTGCCACAGTCAGCTTCATCCAGCCGTTGGCATCTCATGAAGTCATTTGTTTACAAACTGAATTTAAAGAACACTGAATTTGATCCAGGGATTTAGCTCAGTGGTTCTGGTGCCTGCTTTGTAAGTGCAAGGGCCTGGGTTCGATCTCTGATAACCACACACAACAATGCCAGGCATGGTGACTCATGCCTACAAGCAATCAGTACCATATGCTACAGTGCTGGGAGTGGTGGCTCACATCTGTAATCCCTGAACTCAGGAGGCAGAGGCAGGAGGATTGCTGAGTTTGAGACTGAGTTCAGGACCAGCCTGAACTACAATGAAAGACCCTGTCTCAGGAGGAGGAGGAGGAGGGGGGGGAGGAGGAAGAAGAAGAGGAAAACTGAATTTCAATTCACATGAAGACTTCAAAAGCCATTTCCCCTATTTTCACATAACTAGGCTTGCTTGAAGGGCATCAGCATTGTGCCACGGACCCCCAGGGATAGCAGGGATAACTGGACAGCTGCCCACTGTTTGGTGTTGGTGAGCCAGTACTGTGGGCTTCATGTTTGTGTCTCCCCTCTCCCCTGTGAGCTCGTGTGCTGAGGGTTCTAATCCCAATGGGATGGTATTAGGAAGTGAGGCCTTTGGGAGGTGGTCTAATCATCCAGGTGGGAAAGTAGTAACTGTTTAAAAGGAGCCTTAAGGAAGATACAGCAAGAAGACAGCCACCTGCAAGCAGGCCCCCTCCAGGCACTGAAAGGACTCTGGACCTCAGGCTCTTCAGCCTCCAAGGCTGCAGAAATAGGTCTTTATTGGTTTAGCCTTTTGGTCCATGGAATCGTTTTCTTTTCTTTTTTTTTTTTTTAACAGGGTCTCACTTTGTGGCTCAGGCTGGCCCTGAGCTCAGCCTCAAACTCACAACAATCCTCCTGTCTCTGCCTCCCGAGTGTTGGGATTACAGGCATGAGCCAGCATGCCCAGCACTGTGGCATGTGGTACTGATTGCTGGTGGGGCTGAGTCTCCATGTCCAGCATTGTTATATGTGGTTACCTGGGATCGAACCCGGGTCATTCCACTTACAAGACAGGTACTGGAATTGCTGAGCTAAATCCCTGGCCCTGGTCCATGGAATCTTTACTGCAGCTCTAATTAGTCAAGTTTGGACTCTCAGGCAGTCTCCGAGCCCAGCACTGATGGTGACTTGATGCCCTCCTCATGTCAAGTCATGCTGAGCACACAGCTGTGGGGAAGCTGGGACCAGGTGGATACCAAACAAAAGGGAACAGGCTCCTGAACCCTGGTCCCTGTATCACTCTAGGTGTCAGGTGCAATCCAATCTGGAGGTGCTTGAGATGGCTGGTCAGCCTAGGAGAAAGTGAAGACAGTGGAGACAGCTAGTCCTGATTTGCATGTGAGGGGCATGGACTTCAGCATAAAAGGGATGAGGTGTTGCTATAAAAGATGCTGCCATGGCGTGAGGAGCTAACCCACTGAATAAGCAGCAGGCTAGTTAATTTTTCTTTCTTCCTTTTTTTTTTTTTTTTTTTTGCTATGGGGATCAAACTCGTGAAGCAGACATCAGAACCACTGAGCTAAATCCCTGGCAGGGCAGCAGGTTAATCTTGATGTGACAGCCTGCAGGGAGGGCTGGATTGCATTAGGCCACCTCATCCTTGAGAACCCCCTGCCCAGAGAAGCACTGTTTGAACCTGTCACAGTTGTGACACTGGCAGGTACAAGGCCTCTACCTGCCTTCAAGAGTAGCTCTGGAAGGGCCGAGGACTTAGCTTAGTGGTTCCGGTACCTGCTTTACAAGTGCAAGGCTCCAGGTTCGATCCCTAGTGACCACACGCAACAGTGCATGGGCAGGGTGTGGAGACTCATGCCCACTAGCAATCAGTATCACATACTACAGTTCTGGGCGCTTGTAATCCCAGCACTTGGGAGGCAGAGGCAGGAGGATTGCTGTAAATTGGAGGCTCACCTGGGCTACATTCTGAGCTCAGGGCCAGCCTGAACTACAAAGCAAGACCCTGTCTCAAAACAAAAGAAAAAAAAAAGCAGCTCTGGGGGACTCTCGAGGGGACCCTGGACTGGTGGCAAACAGAAGGTGTCTGGTAAGTGCAGGGAGAAGACTGCTGAGCAGCTCACAAGGTAGAGCTGTTGGCTGTACGGCCCACTCTCCGCCACGACCAAATCCTAGTTTTTCTGAAGAAAGATCATAGGAGCGAGCAAAGTCTGCCCCATTTGCCACTGACTAGCTGCATGATTTCGAAGTCGCTTTGGCTCCCTAATCTTTCATTTTGTCTTCCATGATTAAGAATTGGTAATGTGCAGCCTGATTGCCTCAGAGGACTTTGTAGATCAAAAGATTGTGAAAATGAAAGTTCTTTGTGAACCAAAACAGTCCAGTCCTCTGAGGGAGGTACTGTCTTCATCCATACACTTCACCTCCACGGGGGTGGGGGGCTGGGGTTTGCCTTTGCAGCTTCTTCGACACCCCGCAGGAAATCCTGGGGGTCCTCATGCTCGGGTGCAGTCTGAGTGACTCTGTTTTAAGACACACAGGCAGATTCTCCTCCTAACCCTGCCGTCTCTCTCTGCCTCCACTTCTTTCCAGCGTCTGTAAAATTAACGTACAGTGTGCCTATGGCCAGTAAGCACAAATGGAACTCCTTTATCTCTTCTGAGAAGGAGTCAAACTACAGGCTCTGTGAGGAAGGGAGACTGGTTCCTCTTCTCCCTCAGACCACTAAATCCTTTCCAGGGCTGGAGGCTGGGCGGACCTCTGCCTCCTGACTGTCGAGTGTGAAGGGACAGACAGGTCCTGTGCAGCTCAGTGAGTTATGAACAGGAACCACAGGTCCTTTACAGGAACTCGGGAGAAGGGCAGTGGGAGGAAGGGCCGGGATGTATGGGAAGGGGCTGGAGATGGCTAGAAGCAGGGAGAGGGCAAGGAGGCCTTGACAGAATGAGAAAGGAATTTTGCTGGTGGCTCTGGCCTTTTTAGGTTGGGACCCAGAGAACCTTAAGTGCTTGGCAGGCAAGATCAGCAGCTCAAGTTGGGCTCTACCCACTCCTAAGTCTCCTCTCCCTCCTCCTGAGCAGCCTTCCTTTAGACCTCAGGCAGGAAAAGCTAGTTATTTGTTGGCAACAGCAGTGAAAGTGAGAGGCAGGGGGAGGAAAGGGGATATTTTTCTTCAACTTTCCAGGCTCTGTGTCTGGGGCTTGCAGATTAAACCAAGGAAAGAGATTAACAGGAGAAAATGTAAGAAATGTAAGAACTTAAAATGATTAGAACCCTGGGAGCTTCATCACTTTCACAGGGGCTGAGACACTATACCCAAACCCACAACCTAAAGGCAGAGAGCTTTACTTTGGCTCTCAGTCAGAGGCCACGGCTGCCGAGCAGAGGGGCCTGGAGGAGGAGAGGTGCTCACTCACAGTGACCCGGAAGTGGAAGGATGGGTGGAGCTGGGAGGTGGAGCCTTCCAAGCCCCGCCCCAGGTCCCACCTCCTAATGGTGAGTCCGCTGTTCAGCCGGCACACTTACCTTCCATAGGCAGGAAGCTGCTGGGGCTACTTTAAATTTTGAACAGAACAGATTTATGTACCATTTCAGCAAAGGGTCATCTTTTGGGAGAGAAATAAATATACCAAGGAAAATATGTTTGAGTTTCTAGAGGTGGAAAGTTGTGGAAAGATACATGTGGAAAACTAATGATAGAGAAGAAGAATTTCATTTGGTCTGTTCTGCACAGTCAAGGTGGTCTCCAGGCAGGAGAGTTATGTCTGTGCCTGACCGTCGATCTCCTATAGTACAAGAGAAGGAAATGTATGTCCAAATGAAAATGCTTGTTTACCTTTACAGAGAAAAATGGACACATGCTTTACTTTTTTGGTCCACTTTTTATACTTAAGATTCAACCCAAGCCATCCTGGGGGACATCTGGGGTCCCCTTTGTGATATTTTATTTTCAAATCAAAGTCTTATTAAGTCATTAAATTACCCAGGCTGGCCTCAAACTTGGATCCTGCTGCCTCGCCTTCCCAGAGTGCTGGGATTACAGAAGCCTGTCACCATGCCACTTTCGCCTTTTTGGCCCAATTCACAAGCAAAGACTCTTTGTTTCCACTCTGGCCTCTGAGTCCTCCCTGGACTGTAAGGAAACACCCAGCGCTTTGGCCTCTGTGCCTGGGCACTGTGAGAAGGGCACGAATTCAGCCAGAGAGGGAAACCTGCCCAGCTGTTCTGGGAATCTGCCCTCCAAGAGGTTCCCGGAGTTGGAAGAATGTGTCACACTCCAAAAGCCATCTAAAGGCCTAAAAGAAAAAATAAACAAAATACTTTAGACTTAGGTCAGCATGTAAAGACTTCTAACACAATCTTTCTCCATCCCCAACACATGCAATGAGTCAGAGTGCCAGGGACAGGTCCGCCATGTGGGGTGGGCAGGCTGGGACCCACTGGTTTGCTTTCACAGAGACACTGGGGCCCAGCAAGTGTGTGGCTCTAGGGACAAAGGTGGAGGGAGGGGGTACCTTCAGGTGAGATGCAAAGAAGGGAAATAACCCCTCCCTGCCCCTGTTCTGGGCAGATGGAACGAGCCCAGCTCTTGTTTAGAGACAGGTGGGGAACATTGCCCGTGTGAACACAGTGACCTTCACCGCGTGACAGATTGGAGAGAGGCACGGGAGGCCGACTCATCCCCAGACCATCCTTGGTCCACAGTCTGACCCTGCGCAGTCTGGCGCTGAGTTACCCAAGACTGTACTTCATTTTACACAGGATATTATTGGATTTTCTTTTTCCTCTTTCTTTTTTTGATCTTTTGAGCAAAGATCTCAGGCTGGCTGTGATGGTGCATGCCTTTACTCCCCATCTCGGGGGTATGGAGGCTGAAGGTCGCCACACACTTGAGGCCAACCCAGAGTTCATAGTAAGTTTAACCCAGCCTGAACTCTTTTTGTTTCAAAAAATAAACAAACAAATAAACAACAACAAAAAAGAGAAAGACATGCTCATGAGAAGATTCATGCTCTGCACATAGCCCAGTCTGGCCTCAAACTAGTAACAATCCTTCTTCCTCAACCGCAAATGCTGGGGTCTCAGGTGTGTGTCATATGCCTGGCTTTACTTTCTCATACGAGCTTTGTAACTGCTTAAATAAGGTAAGCATTATTATCCTATTTTACAAATAGGACAGTGATCAAGGTTTTTCTTCCCCTTCTGTTTGATGATTTTTAAAAAAGGAAACAAAACATATGTATATAGAGGGTGGGGAATTTGGGGTAGGAGAATGGGAAAAAACGAGAATTAAGTCGTGTTGTGTACTGGTACAACTTCTCAATGTTGATGGAGAGCACAACATGTGTATAAAATATACCAATAAAATCAATTTAGAAAAGCAATAGGACAATGAAATTCAGATAATTTCCAAAGAGAAAAGAGTTTATTTTTCAACATGGATTTCCTGCTTCTTTTTTCTACATTCCTTTTGCTATATTCTGTATGGATATCTATGGAGATATGTGTATGTCACTGATATTTTAAAATTTTGGTTTAAAAATATTGCTGGAAGTGCACTTAGCTAGATATAGCATGGATTTCCGTAATGTTTTGTCATGTTTTCTGGGTAAAATAGCCCTGTCTCTGGGGACTTATTGGTGACACAGGCTTTGGGAAGCCTTGGCATTGCTGCTATCAGCTCTGGGAAACAAATTTTCCCACTCTGCTTATTGTATATGCTTATAGGTTCAGTTCCCCAAACTGGAAGACTCATTCTCTTCTGCCCCTGCTGGGACCTTTGTGAAATTTCCCCAGTGAGGAAATTGCTGCGGCTCTGGAGCTTTCTTACACACCATTCTCAATGGCAAAAAAAGAAATTTCCATGGAGGAAACCCACAGGCCATGGCAGACAGTCACCTGCAGGACCCAGCACTCGAGTGACTAAGCCTGAAAGGTGCATTTCAAATGCAGTCTTGGAACAGGAGCTGGAGATTTCCTGTAGGCTTCCCAAGCTCTGTGCTATTTCTGCATATCCTCTCCAGTTTGCTCTACTTAGGTTCATTTAGGAGCCAGAAGATGCATCATTTGAAAGCAAAAATCACGTTAGGGACTGAAAGGGACAGAAAAGCTGTCTTCTGGCTGTGGTGTTTCCCAGCAAGGATCATTTTGATCATTCATAGATCTCTTCTCTCATCCCCCTGAGTTTTAGGGATGTTCCCCTCTGCTCCCGGTCCTCACAACCACTGACAGCTGTGAAGAAACAAACAACAAAAATCCCAGGGTCTATGCGGTTCTCTTCCCACCTCATCTCATCTCCAGAGGCTTATTGGAGGCGAAACCCGTCTCTATCCATGGAGGGGATCCAAGGGAACTCCCGGAGTATCCAGGAAATGCTGTTTCAGTGACTCAAAATTTATACTAATTTAGGCTTGTGAGGTGTTTCTGGCTTGAAGTGATTTACTCTTTATCTCGTCATCACCAAAGAGCGTATTTCTCTAACACACGAGGCCTCTTGGTGACCCAGGATCAGTGACTTAAGCTCTCTCCTTCTGTTTCCTCGGCGGGACAAAGCCAGGCCAGGCACATCGCCCAGCTGCTTAGCACCCCGCCAGGAAGCCGCTGAGCTCGGGCACAGAACTCAGCCTGAAGATCAAAGTGGCAGATGTGGGTCAGCTGTAAACTCTGTAGCTGAGGCCCTGAGTCCCTTCCCTCCAGAGGCATCCTGCGTTTGGGCCTCTCAGGAAGGAGATCTGTGTCTGGACCAGACGGGAAAGAAGCACAGGGAACATTACCTGCCCCTTAACCTGTTCGAGTCCCGGGGTGGGGGGACCCTTGTCTGTCAGGCCCGAAAGATCTTCCAGCAGGCAGGAGTGGGAAATGTTTGGAGGAAAAGAAGTGTGGGTGGCCAGGAGCAGTGACCCTGGGAGTGGAATATGCAGCTGGGGAGGGTAAAGGTGTGAAGTTTCTGGTCCTGGTGTTGGGTTGGCTAAGGGTGGGGATTCCTGGCCGCAGTCGGAGCCTCATGGAACATGGTGCATCGTAACAGTGTGCCTTGGCCGAGGTCCTTCCCAGGAAATTGGTTTAAAACCTACGGCACATTTAGCATGGTCAGGGGAGGGAGCGACATGCATTCTGTTTCTGTGACCCATCGCTGAAGGGACCCACACAAGCCGAGGAAGTCATGGAGGCAGGCAAGTGAGGGGGAACTCTGAGCCATGGAGGCGTTGGCTTGGGAGCATCTTGGGACCAGCCCCACGTGGCTCCTCCTCAGCACCCCAGCTCCCCTCCTGGAACCCTCCAGTGTGTTCCTTTCTGCAGGTGTGAGGAGTGTCCAATGGAGCCACAAAGTAAGACCCTGTTTCCCAAACAAAAAAAAAAACACCCCAAAACACCAAAATAAATACATTATGGTAAATTGATAACACAAATCATTCTCTTTGTTTTTCAGACAAAGTCTTTTTGTGTAGTCTAGCTGGCCTTGAACTCACTGTGTAGTGAAGACTGGCTTCCTACTCAAGGCAATTCTCCTGCCGTAGCCTCCCAAGTGCTGGAATTACAGGCACGTGCCACCATGCCTGGCAAAAGTTTCTTAAGAACACTCTGCAGTAAGCTGCTTTATATCCACTGAGAGATTTCAGGTCCTAGTCCCTAGAATGTGTGAATGCTACCTCAAAGGGAAAAGGTGACCTGGCTGATGTGATGACAGGGCAGGGCGGCCTGACTGTGACCTTTTCTCTGGCAGCTGCTGATCTCCACACCTCCTGGACCGCATAATGTAAACACCTGGAGCAAGTTCAAAATTTACAACCACAGCCAGAGGAGAAGAAGTGCAATTTTTTTTTAATTTTCCTGTAATTAGTTCAGCTTCATTTATAGACACAGCTTTAAACTTTTTTCCTTTTATAGTAAATACCATTATTCTTTTGAGAGTCTCTGCCTGAACGGGGGCAAAGAGGTGGAAGAGTGGGGAATGAAAAGAATGACTTACAGAAGTGCAGATATGTCACCCCACGTGACCAGCCCACACGGGGAACGTGATCACGATGCATGAAACAGAGACTAATAAAAACTTTAAAATACAGTCTGACAGTTGTAAGAGACTTGACGGGCTTGTCTGTCTCCCCTGCAAGAAGAAAGGTTCTATTGGTGTCCAGAGAGCCTGGGCCCGGGCTGAGCATCGCAGTCAAGATCTCGGAGCTCAGAACGCAGAGCCTCCTCCGCCCAGCACAGTCTCGTCTCCCGCGGGCATCGCTGCGGGCCTGGTCTCCGCACAGACCGGAAGCTCTGACGCAAGGGCCTAGGCCTTCTTCGTGAACCCTTTACAGTGTAGTCCGAGTCACACATCTGGCGTCTCTTCTCTCCCTGGTGATTTCCCGGCTGAGACTCCATGCATAGTGCAGACTGTGCTCCAGCAGCGGCAGCAGAGGGAACGCTGTGTCAATTAGGTTCATGCAAACTCGATGTGCACTGTTGCTAGTTACTGAGTCGGCGTTGGACGGGTCCTGACTTTCCAGCATGCCTCCTTCCCTCTAGTTCCGACACCTGCAATCCCACCAGGCCACCGGGCTGCTCAGGAGCTTGTTTGTGGAGAGAGCGTGGCCCCCACAGGTGTGTCTGTGAGCGTAGGTCGGAACACAGACTACGGTACAGCTGGGCAGCGTGAAACTAGATGGAATCCAGGTGTCCATCTGACTTAAACTTCACGCCTCGTCCCTGCTACTCAGCTCTTCTTCGTGTCTTGCTCCCCAAGCCTGGCGCTTGTGATGAAGCATCCTCTGTCTCTCTTTTGCTTTCTTCCAAGTGATTGCTTCCATAGAGCCACTGCTCAGTGGAGGGGCCGGTCCCTGGAAACCGAACCCTGGCCTTCATCCTGAGCTACATTCCCAGCTCTAGTGTTCTTTTGAAACAAGGTCTGTGGCTAAGTTGCCCAGGCTAGGTTTCAACATGTGATTCTCCTGTCTCAGCCTCCCAAAGTTTTTATAGTTCTGCTGTCTTTTTTTGCTGAGTAATGACAATAGGTTAATTTCTGGTGTTGTTTTTCTTCTTATATTTGAGACATATTTTTTGCTTTTCTTCAGTGTCAGGATTAAATGCAGAGAGTAAGCACTTAATTATACTCACCTTGGGATGCTGAGGCAGGTGGATCACCACGAGTCTGAGCCTGGCTACATAGCGAGACCCTGTTCTCAAAAAACAAAAAAGGTCTCTTTTCCCCTTTGAGTTGGAAACTTATCTCATGGCCTGGAAAAACAAGAATTGCTGCAAAGTGAGGACTCAGGGTAGGGGCCGGTGCTGGATGGGCCAGTTCTCAGAGCTGGAACACTTAGGGCTCAGGCTACCTGTCCTCCATGGCCAGCTGAGTCCCCCCTTTGTGACCCCAGCTGGTCTACAAAAGGCAAAAATAGCACAGCTGGGCTTCCAGTGCCAGTATGGAGATGAGGTTTAATGTGTCTCCTTGACTTTCAGCTCTCGGCCTCTTGTTCCTGTTGAAAAACTGGCTTCTTGCTTGCCCTGGAATCAGTCCTTATCTGATTCTATAGTTTGTTTTGATTTTTGGAAACTTGAGGAGATCCTTCCGCCTCAGCTTCCCAGTTGCTGGGATTCCAGGTACATACCAGGGCCTGGCAGTGAACACGGGTCTCTAATTCTTGTGCTGAATTTAACAGATGTGCAGCATAAAGATGAGTGTCTACAACTTCAGCACAATGAGAAGCCCCGCAAGGCAGATGACAGGAGATGGAAATGACACAGACGCTTGTCAAGTGGAAAAACGACAGCTTCATCTCGCTTTCCCACTGACCAGAAATAGCAGCAGTCCTGGAAGCCGAGTCACAGTCTGACTTCCGCCTGGAAGCAGGAGGGAGCGGGACGAGGCGCCTGCCGCTCGGCGCCCTCACACCCACAGGAAGTCACACCTGGGCCGTCATCATGCAGGACAAAGGACAGCCATGTGAGGTGAGTGTGAAGTGTAAAGATGTCCACAAATCAGCCCAAAGTCACGCAGACAGCCAGGACGTCGCCGCGTCCGGCTGTGTGGCCCTCTGTCTCCCCGTGGGATTTCCTCTTGTCTGGCTTCCTTTGTTGCTGAGGGTGACACACATTTTCTTTCCTCCAGTGAGGTCCCAAAATTAGCCCGGTGGGACAGAAACCTTCCCTGTAAAGGGCCCAGCAGTGGGCATTTCAAGGCTTCTTTCTGACCTGAGCTGGTGACTATGTTTGGAAAGGTAAGGCCCTTCAGGGGAGATGTTGTTCAGTTCGTGTTTCCATTTTTCAAGCAAACAAAACTTTTTCATCTTTTATGCAGCAGGCTGGACTCAAGTGTCCTACCTGGCTCACAGAACAGTGTCCTACCTACTCACTATGTAGCCCAGGCTGGCCTCAAACTTGTATCGATCTTCCTGCTTCAACCTCCAAGCCCTGGGATTACAGGAATGCACGCAGCTATTCTATCTATGATTGTAGCAACCATTTTTTTTTTTAGGTTTTTTTGAGACAGGGTCTCGCTTTGTGGTTCAGGCTGGCCCTGAGCTCAGCCTCAAACTCACATCGCAATCCTCCTGTCTCTGCCTCCCGAGTTCTGGGATTACAGGCATGAGCCACCACGCCCGGCACTGTGGTATGTGGTACTGGTTGCTGCTGGGTGTGGGTCTCCACACCCAGTATTGTTATGTGGTTACCGGGGAATTGAACCCGGGTCCTTGCGCTTGCAAGACAGGCACCGGAACCACTGAGCTAACTCCCCGGCCCCGTAGCAACCATTTTTTAAAAAAACTAACATTATCCTTTCTACTTTAAAATAGTTCTCACCAAATGTTAAGTATGGATAGTACACTGAAAGTTTGAAGCTTTCTTTAAAAATAACATTAAGCATGCAGGAGACCAGCTTGAAAGCACACCAGCTTGAAAGCATGCAGGAGACCAGCTTGAAAGCAGGCTTTAGATATCATTGACTTGGCTTATGAATTTGGCGGTTGATTTGATCATGAGTCACTCCCAGGCCCAAGAGTGAATTGCTCACTGGCCTTTTAGCTGTTGTTTGTGGACAGGCTTCCCCATGCCAGAGCGCATGACGGAAGTCTAAATGGTCACTGAGGCTGTGAAGTCTCTAGAGGTCTACGACCTACAGTGTAGCACAGGTACCTTGCTAACTGTGACCTGCCCTTCACAAGTCTGGGTCCTCAGGGCGTTAGTTCTCCTGTGCCCCATAGCTGCCTTCACACCCCCTTGCTGTGTTGTACAGTCATAGGTACTGACTAATCCAGAGCTAATGGTCTCAGCCAGGGCACAGCTGAGATACGCAGGACAGAGCCAGAGGCCTGGTCCTGCCCGACCCCTCAAGTAATGGACTGTTATTCGTTCCTTAGTCTGTACTTCCTTGGGCTCTTTGTGTCTTATTCTTTCATCCCCCGCTGCTCCCTCAGCTCAGGTGATGGGGCACACTCCCATAACTTGTTAGGCTCTCTCCCCAGCAAGGGTTAAGGGGTTGCTTTCTTCTTATTCCACATCCCTGGGATTTTCAGTGCACAGTCACCAAGGCGGCAGCATCTACTGCTTTTTGTAACTGAGTCCTTGAGATTCATTTCCAGATCTTTGTTTCTCTTCTCCTTGAGAGCTTCATGCAGGAAGCCTTTGCTTTGCCCAACTATTTATTGGAAGTCAAGATATACACATATTTGGACAGTTGCAAAAATTTTGTATATTTTTAATGCATTCAAGATCCAAACGTCACTTTTGGAGATAAGAACTACTATCGGTATCTTCCCCAAAGAGTCAAAGACAGCATGTTACAGAGGGCCATGCACACCCATGTTTACAGATGCCCAATTCATAATAGTTAAACCATGGAAGCAGCCTCTATCTGCACCACTAGATGAAAGGTTGGTACTTACATACGATGGAGTACTACTCTGCCACAAAGAAGGGTAACCTTGAGTAGATTTGTAGGAAAATAGATGCATCTTGAGACTATAGTGTAAGTTAAATAAATCACACAAATAAACATAACATGATTTCTCTCACTTGAGAAACTCAAAGCATAAACAAATTAAATAAAAATAAAAGAAGAGGATGCAGAGAGATAGATCTTTTTCAAATGGGAAAGGGAACAAGAGATGTGGAGGTGGGAACAGGGACAGAGCATAAAAAGAATTGAGAAGTATTCTGAGCATGTACCAGATCCCTGAAAAATGTAATCGCTATGCACTGCAGGCATGAACTAACCAAGAATCTTGAAGAACACTTTGCGTTCAGATAGCCCACAGGCCTTCACCTCCCACCTGTGCCCAGCAGGAACCAATGCGTGCTGCTGCCTTAAGCGTGACTGCCTGGGGCTGAGGGGAGGGAGGATGAAGTACCCCCAGCGTGGCCGGTGCTTGCCAGGTGCACAGTGAGCATCAGGAGTGTTGGGCGGTGTCGTCCATGCTCCGCAGCCTGGAGAATGCCAGAGGCGGGAGCCAACAGCTCCCGGGGTCCACGGTCACTTGCAGGAGCAACAGGCTTCTGTCCTAGGTAGATCTGGGCTGCTGTGAGTTTCCTGATGTTGCTGTGACAAGCAGCACAGACTGATTCCATGACCACCCTGCAGCCAGAAGCCCAAGGACCTGGTGTCTGAGCTCCGTCTTTGGAGGCTGCAGGTGCACCACTGTCCTGTGTGTCCCGCTTTCCGACCTCCTGTTTCCTCTCCTGTCCTCCAGCTCCAAGGCCCAGCTTGGCCCTTCCCAGCTCTTCCATCCTCTGCTCCTGCTGTCACCATTCCTGTCGCGGGGTCGACACTGCTGCTCACTCTGCTGAAGCCACTTGTCATTCTATTGGGCTCCTGGGAATCTGGGATCTCCCCAGCTCACCACCTCGGTGTCACAGAAGATTGGCGGCATTGGGCCACCGCCGGCCCATGATGCACTCACAGAGACCCAAGACTGAGTGACACTGTTGTCCCAAAGCCACCGGCACAGGACTGTCAGCGTTGTGGCTCCCAAGATCTTTCTGCATGAAAGCTCTGACAGTCGTTGACCCAGGTGACTCAGGAACCATCTCGAATCTTGTTCTCATTTCCTTGCCTTCATTTCAAAGTCTATCCTTCCTTGGGGTAGCAAAGTGACAAGATCTTACCAAAGCCACAGAAGTAAAAATTTGTTGCCAATTTTTGAAAACTATGCTTTTATCGCTAAAGACTACACATCTTCCTTTTCTGTGGACATAGACCTGACAGTTGGAGCTTTGGCAGCTCTCTTGTAATCATGAGGGAAAGGCCAAGCCCAGGAAATCGCAGAGACATCGGCCTCGCCGTTATTGGGTAACTGAGACAACTCCAGCCACCGCTCCAAGCAACTTCCTGGTGTGGGAAATCAGTAAAATCATGTTTGTTTTCACCACCGTATTTAGGTTCTCTGTTACTAGAATCTTGCAGCTAAGCAAATACAAACGCAGTTTAAAGCACTACCTAGCTGTTAATGGCTCATTCCAAAGAATGTGGGCTGGGAAGTATCAGAGATAAATGCTGATAATATTTAAATAGACAATAACTTTATTATTTGATAATTTTTAGATATGCAAACAGGTATTTTAGACTCATCCATCGAAAATTCTCCACTCTGGTCAAAGCAGTAACTTTGAAAGTTCTGAAACAAATTGTTGGATGAGTGCAAGCTGGCCTGAGAAACTGCCAAACATTCTTTTTTCTAAAACACTTCTCCCACATTTATAGTTAAATCAAATTTTATTTGACCATAACAGTCTAATTTTAATAGCAAAATGCACTTTAATGCCTCTATTTATACCAGACTTGGTTTGCTTATTTTTCTCATCATTTTTTCTTGGGGCACAGAGGTTTTTTCCCTCTCCATTCTTAAATGTCAAGGATTTCTATTGCTGTGGGGGCATACAAGTTTGTTTTCAGAGTCTAAAATGCTTCTCCAAGAGGGACTTTCCAGAAGTACTGAGTGGTGGACACAGGGGTACAGGTTCTGGGGAGCTCGCTTCCCATCCCCTGTCCCCTGCACAGCAACCTTTCCAGGAAGCCCAGGTTTGATGGACAGCTGTGCGTGCCCTTTGACCCCTGAGTGCCTGCAGCCGCAGAGGGGAAAGGCACACTAAGCAAGGTGCTGTTGTGAGAACCAGGAGAAAGGGGGGAGCAGAATAACAGAGAGAAAGAGAGGAGAGTCCCTCTGTCAGGCAGTCTCCGCAGAAGCTTTGAGCATGACAGAAAAGTCTACAGTCCATCCAAACATGTGAGCTGGACTCTTTGGAAATGTTACCAATGCAACTTTTTTTTTTTTAACCAGGGATGAAACTCAGGACCTTGTGTTTGCGAGACAGGTGCCAGAACCACTGAGCTTTATCCCTGGTCCCAGTGCAATTCTTACAATAGCAGAAAATCCATGAAGTTTCATAATTTCAGTCTCATGCAGTAGGGTTGCATTGGAGACAGTCAATTTATTTTTCTTTTAATTTTAGGATGTCACAGATTTCACAAAGCTGCATCAATTTGAAAATGGCTCTTGTTGGTCGCAACCATGCATACCTGTGATCCCAGCACGAGGGAGGCTGTAACAGGAGGATCGCCTTAAGTTTGAGATCAGCCTGGGATACACAGATTACAGGGCCACCCTGTAATCAAGGAAGACCTTGTCTCAAAAATAAAAAGACTCTTGGGGGAAATAGGGGAAGAAGCAAACCATATTATATGGGATGTGACTCTTTACAGACTGCTTTCAGAAAGATTGAAAGTGTGAAAAGCGAGTGTTTTGGTTTTGAGGGAAGTGCAAGTTTCTTGTGCTTTCAGGTCAGATCCCCCCGAGGACTTGGCATCAGGACAGAAAGACCATGACTCACGGGTGTTTACAAGGAATGTAGGACATGGGAGTCCTTCAAGTGCCACGAGCATTTCCTGAGTGTGTCACCAGGTCCCCGTTTACCAGAAGGTCAGTGGGGGCCTGCCCTCAGCGCTGTTGTGAAACAGACCAGGAGCAGTGAGAAGGGACGGGAAGGCACCGGGAAGGGAGGCTCTGAGGGGGGCTCCAACTGTGCAGTGAACACGGAAGGGTCAGGACTGTGTTAGAGAAGCTCTCGGGCTGCTGTGGGCTCCTGTGAAAAGCACCTCAATCAGCTGTGCCCTCCTGATGCGGCAGTACACAGCTGTGTGCTTGGGGCACAAAGCTGCATTCCTCTGGGGCTGTCTAGGGAGCTGGGGCTGGCCATTCCTGTGTCAGCAGTGACCACAGGGTCCTGGAGCTCGGTGGACCAGATGGGACTTTGTAAGGGGAAGTGCTATGAGGCACAAAGGTTTTAAATGTGAGCCAGCATAATACATTGGAAAGAGCAACACACACCTCCTGAAAATGCCAATAGAACACGTCTGAAGATGGTGAAAGGGTCCCAAAGAACGAACACCTGTGTCTGAGGACAGCAGCAAAAGCCCCATGCAGTCTGGCCAGGTGTGACGATGGGTGCGGCCCAGTGTGGTGAGCAGGGCCTGGGTCCCCACCACATCACAGTTCACTCCAGTCACCAGACGCGGATACTGCCTTTCAGGGCCCGGCCTAATCTTCAACCAGTGACCCAGATAATCCTGAGGAACACAGCTCTGTGGCCCCATGCCTGACCATTTCCTGGGAATGACCATTTCCACAGTCCATTTCTGTTAAATTTGCAGAAGGGACAACCACGGTCCAACCAGCCCTCTGGGAACCCGTGGTATTCAAGGTCAGCCTAAACCACCACGGCAAACCTCCAGGCCCAAAACAAATGAGCAAAAACCCCAAATCCTGTTTTGAAGTCCTTATCCTCGTGTTGTCAGTGTCACCTTATTGGAAAACAGGGTCTGAAACCTGAGACTGTTCACACACAAGGGGACAGTTTAAACACAGCACAAGTTTCAGGTGTGCCTCCACGCCGCCTACTCTGGAAGACACTTTATGTGAACCCACAGACCGTGGGAACAGCACACAAGACAGCTCCAAATACTCACGGGGCATACCTCAGACAGCTCACCCTGCTTCCGGGCTGTATATAGCCGTGTCTGTGTGGAAACCTCCCCTGCCTCAGCCTCAGGAACCTTCTCTCCATCACTGCACACCAGCTGGGTGCCTGCAACTCTGCCACTGGCAAACCTGGTCAACGTGACTGAAAAAACTTATTGCTATATCATATTTATGAATTTCCTTTTCTCCCTCTTTCTTTCTTCCTTCCTTTCCTTTTTTCTCTCTCTCTTTTTTTCTTTCTTATTTTTCTGGTTTTTTTGAGACAGGCTCTCACTATGTAGGCCAAGGCCTCCTTGAACTTGCAGTAATCCTTCTACTTCAGCCTCCTGGGTGCTTAGATTACATGTGTGCACCACCATGCCTGGCTCATATTTATGCATTACTGAACCACAAAATATGTAGAGACCAGTGCTACTTTTTAAAAATTGAGTTCCCATCTCTTCCTTCTAATGTGACAGTGACATTTTTGAGCATTAGGCCCAGTCACATCTGTCTCAGAGACCAAGTCTCCCTTTGTTGCCCAGGCCAACCTCAAGTCCCTGAGTTCCAGCCATCCTCCTGCCTCAGCCTCCCAAGAAACTAAGAGTACAGACATGCACCACCATGCCTGGCTCTCTCCTCACATCTTCCCTGTGAAGTCTGGTGTTGTCATGGCACATGTGGATGTTCCTGTGTGTATTTTACATGACACAGCTGACAAGCGAAGAGGGATCACTGAGAAGGGACAGCTGAATTCAGTAATTCAATAAAGTGACAGTTTGAGTGATTCCTATAGGTACAGTTGAGGTGGAATAGCAGGGAAAATAGAAAAAAAAAGAAAAACTTTATTATAAAAAATAAGATAAATTATCTTACCATAAGATAAATTTTATTTTTCTACAAAACTTTTAAAGTAAACATTATCATTGACAAGCACATTTGTGTCTTGTGTGGTTTCACTGATTAGATCTGCTTCCAATTTTTTTATTGGGGATTTATGATAATAATAATAAAATAAGAGAGTGGCTGGGGATTATTATTTTACTGGGGATTGAGCCCAGAGCTTTCACAGTGAGCTACATCCTACCCTTTTCATTTTGAGGCAGCATCTCTCAGAATCAGTAAGTTGCTCTGGTTGGGCTCATACTCAAGATCCTCTTGCCTCAGCCTCCCAGAGTGATAGGTCTGCTTCCAGGTTTTAGAGATGACTCGGGAGTGTTGTGTATCTGAGAGCTCTGTATGTGAACAGATGCTAGATGGAGTCAGACCTAACTAACAGAGGATTCCTCCATCCTTGCCAGCTGTCTGAAGTCGGCCTCACCCTTTAGGTCTCTAACGTGGGCTTACAGTCCTTACTCCACAGATCCTGGCCAATCTGGTCAGTGACACGCTCAGATGGTGTCTGACATGCAGGTGGCTCAATAATGCTGTGATTGGTAGTTTCACAATGACGGATAGTGGAACTTGGCCTTGAGTTTACAATGAAGTTGGGGAGACAGAGCAGAAAAACAAGCAATGCACCTGTGGATGGTGGACATTCCAGCAGTGTCAGGGGGGACAGAAAGGCTTTGGAGACCCAGGGACAAGCCAGGGAGACAAATGCAGACGGAGAAGAGAAGCAGCCGAGGGCAGTTCACACACTTCTGGCCTGCACCTGCCACCCGCGTGGGCAGGCCACAGTAGAGAGAGCCCAAACAAGCACAAGCTAGAGGTGATGTGGGGTCTTCTGAGGAGGACTTGTCACCCTCAGGCTGGCAGACTCAGTGAGGGGGATACACAGCCCAACCCAGGCTCTGTCCTCCTGCTGTCCTGTGCCAAGGACCTTAAGGACAGGACAAGGAGAGTCTGCAGGCTCAGTTGGTAAAGGTCTACCCCCAACCAGAGGGGAAGGTGGGCCGCAGGACTAGGAGCAAACACGGAATTTCCAGCACAAGTTAGTTTCTTTATACACTGGTTTTCTCTCCTACTGGCCATGGGTCTTATGCAATTGACACAATGTTAACATAATTTACAAAGCTATCTTTTTGTTGATTTTGCTTATATTTTTTTTGGTACTGGGATTGACTTCACACAGAGCTCTATCCTCAGCCACTACTTTATTTTATTATTATTATTTTTTTTTTAGACTGGCCTCATTTTGCAGCTTTGGCTGGCCCTGAACTCACTATGCAGCCCAGGCTAGCCTCAAACTCAAGCAATCCTCCTTCCTCTGCCTCCCAAGTGCTGGGATTATACACTTGAGCCACCATGCCTGGCATTGTGTTATGTGGTACCGGGGATCAAACTAGGGACCTTATGCTTGCCAGGCAGACACAGGGAACAATGAGCTAAATCTCTGGCCCCCTGATATTGTATTTTGATCCAGGGCTTCAATAATTTGCCCAGGCTTGGCTTAAACTTGTGATCCTCCTGCCTCAGCCTCCTAGATGCTGGGATTATAGGTGTGCATCACCATGTCCAGCTTTACAAAGCCACTTTTGAAATGGGAAAGTGCTTCTAGGATGAATCTGCTCTTCTTGCTACACAGGAGTAATTAGGCTACTGTATAAGTTCTTATATTTATGGCTACTGTTCTGCATCATGTTCATAAAGGGCCTGGTCACTATCTACACATCTGTGTATTAGGAGGCGTGTGGACCTGATCCAGAAGGTCCCTGGTTCAAAGCCCAGCTCAGCTTCTAATACATGTGGCCACTTGCTTCAGAAAGTGCCAGCTTGTGACACCGACTGCTAGTCATGCAGAATCAGAGGAGGCCACACACAGGGCTGCTGGAGGCTTTTGCTGAGTCCCGAGTCCACCCAGCTGCACATAAGCTCACCAGAAAAATGACCTGCGCCTTGAAGTCAAACTCGAGCAAGGTTAGGCTTACTGAGGCCCCATGCCCCACGAGGTCCAATCCTTCTCCTCCGGGAACCCATCATCGGAACTAGAACATGCTCAGTTCTTATCCTTTGCAACTCTGAGCAGCACTTCTGGAGTAATAGCATGATGCAAAAGAAATGGCTGCCTTGTACCTTAGAATATTTGTCCCCCTATTTTATTCCTGTTTCCCAAATAAGATTTTCAAAGTGAGTAAAGAGGAAAAAGGAAGCCGGGTGTGGTGGCACACACCTGTGATCTCTGCACTGGAAAAGGCTGAATTGGAAGATATTGGAAAATGAAGAAATTAGATATGTTATGCAAATAGTAATATCTATGCTTTCTGTCTGAATTATGTAATAATTATGTAATTATAAATTAAATTATATTAATTTCCTGGATATTTGTGGCTATTGCTCTGTTTGTACTAATGAATGCTGATTTAAAGTCTTACTCAGAGGACCGAGCCAGGGGGCATAGGAACTGATATGTCCAAATCCTAAATAGAGCTCAGGCATGAGGCTGGCAGGCCTCAAAGAACCCAGGTGCCACAAACAAGCCTCGAGCAACAAGAGAGTTCAGATAATGACCAACACCAGACTCCAGGGCTGCACTCTCAGAAGCCTTTGTTTTGTGTCCATTTTCCATGAAGCAAGAGGGAAGAAGCTAAGAAACACATCTTCACCCGGGGAGGCATAAGGAGGACTGTGGAGGGACACAAAGGTGAAGCAAATCTTTCCTTTATAAAAGTAACCTGGACCCAGTGTAGTGGCATATACCTGTAATCCCAGCACTCAGGAGGCTGAGGCAGGAGGATCACTTGGCCAGTCTGGGTTACAGAGTAAGTTCAATACCCGCTTAAACTACATAGTGAGTCCCTGTCTCAAAAATGGTTCCTGTTCTGGGAAGAGAGGCTGGCCTGGCGTGCAGTCAGTTTCCCTGAGGTGTGCAGGGCAGGGTGGGTGCCCGGAGTGCCAGCGGTCCTTTCTGCTTTGCATGCCAGGGGCTGCTCCCACTTCTCCTGTGCTGGCCCTGAGCCCTGGGGTCACCTCGGAGGTCTGAGATGAAAGGCAGCCACAGTCACTCACCTTGGAGGCAGAGGCCACCAGGGAAGGAGCACAAGGCTGCGACCACAGCAGCCGCAGGAAAGAAATGGCGCTCATTGCCTGGCTCAGCCTTAGCTGTGTCCAGTGTCAGGATGGCCAGTGCCTGGAGCACCCGGGCCCTGGCTGCGGCAGGTGACAGTGGGCTGGCCTCCAGTGGGAGCGGTGCTAGTGCGTCAGAGACAGATGCCTCCCCAGGCTCGTTCCGGGGATTCTCCCGGCCCTGCTCTCCCACCTGTCTCTCTAGCAGGTCTCAAGGTATTGATGCCCCCTTCTCAGTGGGAGGAGTGAGCAAGGTCAAGGTCGCCAGGGAAGAGTCCTCATGTGCAGCTGTCTAGCTCCCTGCATTCTGATACTCAGTCCCCCACGCCAGCCCTCACCCTCCCTAGACGCTGAGTGAGGGCATGAACACTGTGGTCCTCATGTCCCTCGGCTGCACAGTGCTGATGCCTGCTGCATCCCAGCAAGGTGCTCGGGCACCTGCAGGGCTTCGGCATGGCCGAGGGGCAGAGCCCCTGTCATGAGTCAGGCGTGGGCCGGAGTTAGTAATGAGAGAAGCTAGACAGTCAGGAAAGTACAGAATGAAGAAATAATTGTTAGCCAGGAACCGGTCACTTTATAAGGCGAAACTGCAGCAAATTATATTTATATTGGATGAGACCCATTTGCTCCATTATCCCAAATACATTGTAAAACTGTCCTGACTGGTATAAGCATCTCTGGGTAGAGTGAGGGACTCGGTCAGTTGGCAAGACTTTTCAGTATGTGCCTCTGCCATCAACTAGTTAGTGTCCATTTGTATTTATTTATTTCAGATTTTTGAGACTGGGTCTGCTATAAAGTTCAGGCTGATCTTGAATTCACTGCATAGCCCAACATGACCACAGACTCTATAGCAATCTTCCTGCTTCAACCTCCTGGATGCTGGGATTACAGACCTGCACCCTCATGTCTGATTTACTGTGGTTTTTTGAAACAGGGTCTCACTATGTAATCAGGGCAATTTTGAACTTGCTAAATAGTTCAGACTGGCCTTGAGCTATGGGGCTTGCACACAGCTCAGCCTCCCTAGTGCTGGGATTACAGGTGTACACTAACATATCTGGCTTATGTTTCTTTTGTTTTAGATCAGAGCTCTACATTGCTCAAACAAGCCTCGAACTTTGAATCCTCCTGCCTTTAGCTGGTTAGGTTTTGTTTCTGCAATCCTGAGGACTGAACCTAGGGCATTTGCATTGAGCTATATCCTCAGCTATTTATTTATTTATTTGAGACAAGGTCTTGCTAAGTTGTTAAGTTTCCAGGCCTGGGCTCATACTTGAGACCCCCCTGCCCTGCCTCAGCCTACCAGAGTGCTGAGGATTTCTCACATTCTCACCAGAACTGCAGTGGTTTGGATAGGGCGGCCTGGACTTGACCACTCCTGAGGAGTGTGAGATGTAAAAGGTAGTACCCCAAAGCTCAGGGCCACCATGTTCTCTCTCTTGCAGTAATCTACTATCATCTCATGCTTTTTTCCCCCCTACTTTCTCTTGGCCTAAACTTGCTCTGCAGAGCACATTTCTTTTCTGACCTTTAATAAACATAAAAACTCACTACCTTTTGTACTTATTTTGTCCAATTCTTTTTTCAAGACAAGAATCTCTGAAATGAGACCTCAGCACCCCAAAGCCTGCAGCACCATCACCCCAGTGCTCCTGACCCTCAAACTGGGTGACCTCACTGCAGACAGCAGGAAGAGGAAGTTCAGCATCACTTAAGAAAAGCCCCCGATGAAAATACCGTTCCTCTTGCTTTACACATGGTACATAAATTTTGTACAAAATACTTGTGTGGTCTCAACTGACTATCCATTTCCATTGACACAGGACAGATGTTATCAAATTCTGTCTAAAAAAATGAGACTACAGGTTTTCCACGCCCATTCAATAATGAGGAAGATAGCCAGGCTCAGCTTTTCCCCTTCTGAATGTTAGAATAGGTGCCCTGCTATAAACAAACCAACTTCTTCTTTCTTGTGTTTCAGCACTTTAGACCTTTGGATCAGTGCTGGATACCTGTCATCCTGATTGGGGTGGGATGCCCATTAGATTACCATATGCTTGATTTTTCTCATTGCTGTTCATTTCTTTCTGAGACAGGGTCCTGTGTAGTTCAGGCTGGCCTTGAACTCACAGTGACTCTTCTGCCTCAGCTTCCTGAGTACCACGATTACAAACATGTGCCTCCATACTTGGCAGCCCTATACATGAGACCCTAACTTTCTGATGGGTTTTTCTTTTGACACTGTGCTTTTGTGGTTTGCATTCACAAGCATATGATAGACTCCTAAAGCTACTGATCCTGAGTTGTCCTAGATGCTCTTTGGGCTTTGTCTATTCAGGGAGCTCTGCTGCTGACCTGGGATTTCACTTCCAAGTGAACCTTGCACTCTTCATAGGAAAGTTCCCCAGAGGTAATTCACCAGGCACAGTGGTACACAACCTCTGATTAAGCTGCTGCTATCTGGCGCACAGTCCAGAGGTAGGTGAGGGTGTGTCGTAGGTGGCAGATGGAGGAAGAGGACAATCTGGGGAGTGACAGCTGTGAAATGAAAGCAGGAAGGAGAGGCCCTGTCTTTTCTGCAGTGCCAGGCTGACAGGGTCAAAGAAATGAACTGCTGTCTTCAGAAACAGCCAAGCTTGGCCAGGGTTCCTGGGAGAAACACAAGGCTCCTATGCTATCAGTGTGGGCTGCGGACGGCAAGGGCAGAGGGCTGGGCGGACCCCAGCAAAAGCTCTGTGAGAAGCAGCCCCGCCCCTCTCATCTTCCCAACTCATCTGTAATCTTGTCACTTTCCTGATAGACTCATCTTCTTTATCCTTTATTACAAATGATTTTCTTTTGAAGGGTACTATATGTAGAATTGGTAAGAAATCGGGTTTATATTATGTTCTCTGTAAGGCATAGTCTTGGTACTGTTCTTTGAAAAAGGCAAGAGTTTATCAATCCAAAAGTGGTCTGTGCCAGATTTTTGAGGCTGTTTTCTTCTTTTTGTTTTTGTTTCACCTGTGTTGATGAATAACAGATAGACATGTACTTCATATAAGTGTGCAGAATCACTGGTTTGAACATATTTGTTGTTGCTGTTTTTGGTTGTTTGAGACAGAGTCTCACCATGTAATTCAGGATGGCCTTGGACTCACTGTATAAGCCAAGCTGACCTTGAACTTGCAGTGATCCTCCTGCCTCAGCCTCCAAGTGCTGGGATCACAGGCGTGAGCCACCATAGTCCACATGACAGAAGGGCATCTACACTTTACCTGCTCTCTCCTGACTAGATGAGGTGCAGATCCCATCTGCAGCTGTGTGAATGAACGCAGTGAGTTGGAACTGACGTATGACGCCCATTGCCTCTTGTCAGCACCGGCACTGTCGCCTGTGGGTCTCTGCTAGCACTTGAAGCCCTACAGAGGAGAGGTTCCATGGGTTGGAAGCCCACACCTCACAGTAAGAAGTGACAGCGAGGAACCCACCAAATAAGTGTGCACTGGACAGACCTGACTGTAATCATAAGAGACTCCATAAATCCTTCATCCTCTGAGGCAGGATCTCCCCCGCTAATACTCTATTTTCTGACTCAGTAAGGCTGCCTGAAAGCCAGTTTTGATCTCTTGTGAAATGTCCCTTCTCATGAGCCACTTCCCCTCCCATCTCCTGACACATATGGACAGGCAGAGTGTTTCTTCATGGGTTCTAGACAGTGAGGGAAATGAATATACCATATTGCGTTTAGTTCTAAAGCACAGAATTTTTTTCACCTTTTGATTTGAAATGGGGAAGTATGTCATAGCCAGTAGTATCTTGCAATTAGAACTGGCAGTATTTTTTTTCATTCTGAATAGCACCTATAATAATGCATGGAGTTGTGCACTTGTTAATGTATGGTACTTGGAAAACCTATTGGCTTGTACGGTGTATTCTGAAGAATGTTAAATGCTACCATAAAAACACAGGCAGATTTTGCAGACCAGAGTGAGAGGAACAGACCTGAGGATCAGAGGGCAAGTTTTCAATGAGATTTCTTTAACATTTCTCTGGAATACAATCCACTGTGTCTGAGGCATATATGAATCACTGAAGACCCAACAATAATTCTTTACAGATTTTAAGTCCTTGCAATGTGTTATCCGAGTGTTTTCATTGCTTTTCCCAGATGAGTTCACTCACTGAGCCTTCCCACAGCCCTTTGAGTCCCTTTCTCGTCTCAGCTTTCAGATGCGTGAATTCTAGTGAAGAGTCCACGGATTGCTTGCTGCACGCATGCTCTGGACTATAAATGGAGGAGCTGGGACGGATCACAGGGCCACTTGTCTTCAAAGACCGTGACCCTGTGCTCTCTCCAACTCTCTACCCCGTGGATCCTGGTTTTGAACATGCGGTATTTCTATTGGTCTGGATGAGCATTTTCCTGGGTTAGAATTATTGGTTCTCAACTTTTGTTTCCAAACTTTCTATTTTCCTAACCACATTTCTGGGTCCTACAGTCTCTACTGGTCATTAAATGACTACTTGAGTTTTAATAATTGGACAAACATTACTAATTTATAATAAGCAGTCCAGTAGAAAAATATTTTCTGTATTTAATATGATATGCAAAATCATTTCAAAGAACAAAGTCTCCAGAAAAGATGTTTGATATTATGATGGCGATGAATTGCACAAAGAGGGTGGTTAGAGATAAACCACAGTTTTCCCTAACTAGAAAAAAGAGATAAAAAGCAAACTCCATTTGGCAACATTGCTGCCCCTGAGTTCACTAAGAGAACAGAAGCTCAACACTTTTGACTGTCTGCCCTTGTATATCTTGCAACTTAGTTTTTGCAGAGCCGAGAACCTCCAGTGTAATCCTAAGAAATTACTGCAGAAATTTCACATCAGGAACAGAAGAGTCTCTCAGAGCATTTTGGCTCTTCCTTCCTTCACTCTGCAGAGGGGCAGCTCCAGAGGAGCAGGATGACACCATGCTGAGAAGTGGGAGAAACGCGGGCCTCAGCCAGACTTGAGTGTGCACCGGCCTCCCCCGCAGGGCCTGTCCAAACAGATTGCTGCATCCACCCCCAGAGTTTCTGCTTCATTAGTCTCAGTCTAGCTGGGCCCTGAGAATTTGCATTTAAAATAAATTCCCAGGTGCTGTTAGTCAGCCACCTTGCTCCGAGACCCAGTGGTCTCACTGTTAGAAGACCTGAGTGTGAATCCTGGAGTCTTCATTTTCTTAGATGGAGTTGGAGCGGGGGTCAATGAGTTCTCTGAGTCTCTGCTCCTTATTTGGTAAAGGGGCCTGTTATACTGAGAGGATTAAATAAAATAAAACATGCAAATTTCTTACAAATCCCACGGTTGCTCTCTTTTCTAATATTTTTGTGGAAGAAGCTGCTGATGGACGCCAACCCAGATGGGATCTGAGGGATCTTTGAGCTGCACAGGGCCTGCAAGAGCAATTCAGAAAACTGGAAGTGGTTGTTTCCCCCTGACTGTACCTCACAGAGGCGCCAGGGACCAGCTTGGAGTGCATGTGGAAAGAGCACGAACTCTCTTGTCTTCCTGAAGTGCTTCCATATGTGTGTACAGATCCCCACTCCCCAGGGCCTGCATCCACTTCCCACTGGGAAACAGAGAAAGGACTATTTGCCTTCCTGACCAGCGTGAAGGCTGTTTGAGGTAACTGGAGAAAGTCCAGCGCCTGGCCATGGTCCAGATCATATCCAAAGGTGATCGGCAGAAGCAGAGCCAGGGGAGAGGAAGTCCAGGACCACACTGAGGATTCCCAGCATCCCACGAGGCTGCCATAGCCCTGAGCCCTGAGCACTACCGCCTGTTCCAGCAGGGGGTAACCCAGACTCGCTGCCTGCAGCGGTTGTCACCGAGTGAAATCCTAGTGACAGCTCGGGGACATCTATGATAGCTGGTGGTCAGCAAACTAACCCAACTCTTCCTCTACAACCATCCCACTCATTTCTCTACCTACCATGTACTCATTAAACAGCACATCTCGGAATTCCCTAGCAAACGCAGCACTAACCACAGGAAAAAGTTTGGAATTACATGAGGATTAGTGATCAGAGAGCTCTTCATTTTCCCCTCGGATTATGTGACATTTGAGTCAAGGCTAAACCAGACAATGCATGATGGTGCAGTGAGCTCGGTGCTAATAAACACCAGATAAGCTGCAGCACTGTGCTCCGGGTGGTGGAAGTTCCAGGCTTGCAAAACCCTGGAGTTAGCAGAAACAGCAACTGGAACACAGTTGTCGAGCCAGTGGCTGAGCCTGATGCCAGGTCATGGGGCTGGAATGCTGCTCGTGATGCCACGTGAGACAGGCTTTCCTCTTGTGCTTCCCACTGATGAGGAGTTCTTCACTTGCGAGTGTCTTTGCACGCTGACTGACTGACATGAGTGATACATGGGCTGCGTGACCTCGAACATACAAGCCTTTCTGTGACAGAGTGATTGGCTCAACAAAAATGGAGAGAATTTGCTGAGTTTGTGTCTTTGTTTTCTTGCAGTGTTTGGGAGGAGTGGGTGGGCCTCAGGAGAGCTGGGGGACAGGTGAGGGCGTGGCATGTGGGTACCACCTGATGGCATCCCCTTCCTCTCTCCACATTTCTTGCTGGCAAATATGAAACACATAGCTCTCTGTCTGAGTGTGGAACACTTCAGTTTTGGCTCTAACTTTGAAATTAGGGTCACAATAGCTTGGACTTTTTTTTCTGATGGAATTATCTCTTACAATTGCAAGATAACACACTGCTATTTTTAGGCAATCTTTTTCCACAGATAACATAAATTTCTGATTCTTCTGCCACTACTTCGTGTTCAGATCTGTTACCTATGATCCTGAGGCCTTTTTCTCACTTTCTCCTATTGTTCTAAGTTCCTGTAATAATAGCCTCTTTCTTTTAAGTTTCTGCACAATTCCCTGATGGCTTCTAGACTCACAGTCCTCTGGTCTCTTCTGCTTCGCTGACGTCTGCATTCATCCTGTCTCAGCCTACCCCAGGAGCAGTTGTGTTGCATGTACACTTGGTCATGAATCAGCTCCACTCCCAATGTAGGATGGTAGATTCTGAAATCCCCCTGTGTAGTTGTCTGTTTTCTGTTGCAAGGAGTACAATACCACAGATTGTTAAATTTTTAACAAGAGTTAAGTTTGGCCTACGGTCCTGGCTACATCTGGTGATGGCGTTTTTGCTGGAGAGTTCTGAGGTGGCATGGGGCATCACATGACAGAGTATTAAGTCATGGAGGGCTCTAGTTTAGATCTTAAATGTTCCCCGAGGGCCCATGTGCTCAAGAGTTGGCCAACAGCTAGTAGTATCGCTGGGAAGTGGTGAAGACTGTCAAAGGTGGGCCTGAGGAATGCCTGGAAGGGGACCCCGGCCTCATCCTCCCTTCCCTTCCTGTTTCTGTGCTGAGCAGGAGGAGATGAAGCTCTTCTGTCACACACTTCTGCAGTGGGGCCAAAGCCACGAGGCCAAGGGGCCATGGACTAAGACCTCTGAAACTCTGAGCCAAAATAAACCCCTCCCTTAGTGAGCTGATCACCTCAGGTGTTTGTCCTGGAGATAGAAACGGAGCAGTTGCTCCACCCTGCTAAGTGTATCTAATCTCAGTCATCTCCCAAGGCTCTGCCTCTAGTCACTTAGGTAGGTTAAATTTCCATTGTCTTCATACCTTATCATGGAGGCTAAGCTCCGACATGAGCTTCAGGAGGATGATATATTTACAACATAACATCCTTCCTTTGGACTTGCTTTCCTCCTTGCTTTTACTGTTCTATCTTATCGAGCCCGCTAGCCCACAGTCTCTGCCGCACCAACTGTTCCTCTACCTGGATTTGGTTTCTTTGCTTCCACAACAATCTGAATTCATCAGCCAACCCCTTCTTCTCGGCACTTGTCTATAATCCCCTTTACGCTCCTGCTTTCTCTCCAGGACACTCGCAGGTGTCTCCCCGCTGATCGCCCAGGCTTTCAGTGCCCTCAATCTGAGCCATAGTGGCTTTCAGTTCTATCATCCTGACTCTCCAGCTCCCTGAAAGCGTGGCCTGCCCTTCTTCTCCAAGATGCTTGCACTTTCCTTTCTAAGTTTTGCTTATGCTTTTTTCTCTCCTTTGAAATTCTCTTCCTTACTTCTCTCCAGCAAATGTTACCTGTTAAACCTGTCTCAAATAATACCTCAAGGTTCCTCCACTGGTGTTGCATCCCTTCTCAGTGTTCTGTTTCCATGTTAGCTGCAGTGGCTGCTATACTTTGTTTCTCTTTCCTGTGTGTTTTCTCTTTCCTGCCTCGTGTGGACAGCACACGAGCTCTAGGTTTGGGAGAACTGGTCAACTTCCTCCCAGTGACAGTGGTGTGATAGGGTGGGCCCGGGCCACTCCAGCTTGCTCAACCTGGGCTTCCTGCTCAGTGGGTATCTTCCTTTCCAACTCATGCGACTGTCAAGAGATCAGGAGAGATTAAATAAGGTACGCACTAGGGCCAGTTGATAAGTATTCCTTCTTCCCTGTTCCCCATTCCTGTGTCCTTGAGGTATAAGACCCTGTCCTATTCACCTTGGTGTCCTTTGAGATGCTAGCAGCACTTGGCCCAGGGTGAGTGATCCATAAATATGTACTGAATTCAGATAGCCAGATCTTATAGTTTTTTTCCTGTTGAAAGCTGGAGCTCCATTCACAGCTTCCTGTTAAAAACTGGAGCTTCATCAACTATCTTTCTCCTTCTTAATTTTATTAAGTATACAACAGAATAGATAGTGTGTAGAGAATTAGCTGGTCACTTTGGTACTGACAGTTCTGAATTTTCCTTTGAGAAAGACTAGTAACTGTGCTCTGTGTCTGGCCTAGAGCACAGAGGACATGTTTTTTTTTTTTTTTTTTTTTTTTTTTTTTTTTTTTTTTTAACAAAAACTCAGTCATAACAATGCCCTCTGAGAAGCTGCACCTTTGGGTTATTGACTCAACATGATGTAATATGGTTGTAACCAGTCATGGCCCTTTCCCACAGTGAGGTGGGCTAGTAGACCTGATTCACATCTGTGTGTGTGTGTGTGTGTGTGTGTGTGTGTGTCCCTATTACAACATATGATTGTCTCTGGTCTGTCTTGTATTGTTATAGCAAAGTACCTGAGGCAGGGTGCTCAAAAGAGAAATGCCAACAGTATGGCATTAGTAACAGACAAGGACTCTGCGTTGTATCACACAGATGCCAGGGCCACACTCAAGAGAAGTCACGTGGTAAGAGAGAAAGCAAGAGATGAAGGAAGGACAAGGCTGCTCTTCAGTAGCAGCTTACTCTCCTAGAAACCGGCCCAGTCCCACAACAGCTGAGCCACTCCATGGGGCACATCTGCCAGGCTCCAGTGAGTGTACCATGCCTCACTTCTTACAGGCCCCATCTTTCAATACCAGTGCGCAAAGGACCAGGCTTCCAGTGCTGAACCTGTGGGGGATAGATGTTGTCCAAAACACAGCACTAATCATGCTCTGCATTCACTGATGAAGAAAGTGCTTCTCTTTGAAGAAAAGCAAAGCTTCAAACTAGAGCCATATGCTAAAGATACTGAAATGTAGTGGAAAAGCCACTGAAGTTGGAGAAGTATCAAGGACTGGACTCAAATCTTGGCTCCATCACCTGTTAACTGGAAAACCTTATGCAAGTTACTTAAATCTCTTTTACTTTAAGCACAGTGATGAAAATATCTGTTTCCCAGACTGTTGTGAGACTGAATGACGCACCCATGAATGCACCCGGGAGGGTGGATGTCATGCACAGAGAGCTAATCTGGATGCTGAAGAACTCCAAGACATTTCCCACAGAAGACCTGGCTCACTTTGCAGACGACAGCAGCATCATTATGTTGTCACCTCTGCCTCTAGGTTGTCATATGTTTATACATGTTGAAGCAACAGTGCTCAGATGTTAGGCTGACACAATCTAGATGATGCTGTGAAAGTCTTCTTTGGTATGACTGACAAGGAGGCCAGTAGACTTTGAGTAAAGTCCTCCATAAGGCAGGGGAGCTTGTCTAAGGTGTCAGAAGCCTCAAGAGGGAACATTCAAGGTTCCCTGCAGAAAAAGACATCTGCCCTTGGACTGCCTGCCAGTCAGAGCCCAGCACCAACTCTGGCTGTTCAGCTGCTGGCCTGGTCAGTGTTTTTGACTTGCTAGCCCCAAAATGGTGTGAGCCAGTTCCCTAAAATAAATCTGCCTCCCTCTGTCTCTTTCAGAGCTCCTGGCAGGGAAAGAGAGATTGATCCTCTCTTGGTTGTGCTCCTCAGAGGAACCCTAAGGAAGCTGCTCTGCCCCCTGGGTGGTGACAGTGCTGAAGGTTATATACAGCTCTGCTTCCCATCTGCCCTCAGCACACGGTACCTGTGCAACCCATAGTAAATACTCTTGCTGAGCCAACTAAAGATTAGCAACCAGGCTCATGCACTATGTTCTCAGAGGCGCTTGGATATAGATTTAGATTAATTCACTCCCACACCTAGTCATTCCTTGACCATTTTGGGTGATGTACCTTGCTGTGCCTGGCCCTGGTGACACGAAGACTGCGGTGCTTCTCCAAAACAAAGTGAAAGATTGAACTGGACACCGTGAAGCTGTTTATCCAGGGGAGACAGCATGGACACCTAGGAGAAGGCAGGGATATTTGGGGTTTTGTTTGTTTCAGTGTCTGAAACAGCATCTTGCTTTGTAGTGCAGGCTGGCCTTGAACTCGCGGCAATTCTCCTTTCTTAGTCTCCTGAGTGCCAGGATACAGCCATCCCGGCAGCAGGGGCACTTGGAATGAAAAAGAAGGGATGGAAAAAGGCAATGAGATCAAAGGGAAGGAGGTGGAAAGAGGAAATGAAAAGTACGGAGTGAGGTGTCTCTCACGACTCTCTGGCTTCGGGCAGAGGTGGCCAAGCACAGGGGCAGGAGCAGTCTCTCGTTCACCCTCTCAGCTGAGCCGAACAGTCTTCAGTATCATCATACACACGCCGTCATCCCGAGGATGCAGACACCCAGGCAGAGTGACGGCGGATCGTCCAACCTGGGAATTCGGGAGTGGGCTGAGCCGGGGCCCTCTGTGGTGCTTGCCAACTGCCCTGTGGGCTGAGAACCAGCCCGAAGTGCACTGTCATTGTCATTTCTGTACACTGTGGTTTCCCTCTCCGGAGCTGTCAGCGGTGACCAGCCTGCCAGCCTCTCTGACCCTACAGCTGTGCCCCAGTGACCTTGGAGAAACCCACTTCCGTTCCCACTAACTACAAAGACCCAGGCAGCTGTGCCGGCTGTCAGAGTGCCCATCCCAGATGGGAGAGGGACGGACACCTATTTGCAGAGGAGGGAGAATGGTAATTGGTAAAAATGAAAATGCAAGCACTTCTCTAAGAGCCAGAAGGGGTCTGTCACTTTTCCTCAGAAGTCCTGCCAGTAAAGGAGAGCCCTGCCTCGCGCTCAGTCCACTGCCCACTCCATTTCCTCCTTGCTCGCTCTGCTGGTCGCAGTGGTGAAACTGAGGCGTATGAGTCAGGAAACACAGAGGTGACCTGAACCTTCGCCTTCTTTGGCTGAGTATGGAGAGGCTGGCAGAAAGGGATTGTGCTTCTGCTTCTCTCTCTCCCTCTCCTTCTCTCTCGCTCTCTCCTTCTCTGGAGCTGTTCAGGAAGTTCATCTCTAGCCTCCCACAGCCTTTCCAAGTCCCTGTAAGGCCTCAGCTTAGCTCATTTGGCCATTCTTCACATGACAACAGGCTACTCACTCTTTTCAAAGGAGCTGGCTCGCAGTCGCCATGACCCCAAACCCCTTCTGGGACAGAGGTTCGGTTCCTCTTTCCACTCTTGCCCTGCAGAGTCACCGACCACCCCAGCTGGAATTTAGAAGCCAGTGAACAGAATAAGCACTTAACCAGCTTTGGCTCTTTTTGCTGCTTTTGAACTTCTGAGCTTTGACAGCCCTGGAATGTCGGCAAGACTTGTCTCTAGGATTCTTGGACTTTGAGACACTGTGGTTAGGAGGAGCACTGCCATCTAGGGTGTCGGGTCCCAGGGCTGAATCTGGGGTCCTGACTCAGCACTTGGCTCCTCCCATTTGGGAAATGGGTCTAATTTGAGGCCTAGACCCCACCCCTGCCTCCTGTGTGTTCAGCTGGGAGCTACAACCAGGACTTCCTGAATCTCAAGGGATGCAATCAGATCCTCACCAGATGGCCGGGCAGCTGGATGCTATTTTTATATGAAATCACTGCAGGGCCTGTGACCAACAGAACCACCAATTTCACGGCAACCACCTGAGCTCGCCTAACTGCAGGTCTGGAGTGTCCCCAGCCATTCCACCCAGTGGATAAAGTTGGTGATCTCCAGTAGTTTCTTTCTCTTTCTTTCTTTCTTTCTTTCTTTCTTTCTTTCTTTCTTTCTTTCTTTCTTTCCTTCCTTCTTTCTTTCTTTCTATTTTTCTTTCTTTCCTTGCTTTCTTTCTGGCTTTTTGAGAGAATATCTCACCATGTAGTCCAGCTTGGCCTCAAACTCATGGTGTTTCTCCCCGCCTCAGCTTCCCAAGTGCTAGAAGTATAAGTATCCACCACTATGCTTGTCTTCTTTTTCAGTTTAGAACCAACAGTATAACTGGACTCCACCATGTGTAGTATCTCGGTTACTCATTTTACCTTGGTTTCCCGTCGGGATGGCTGATAGTCATGCACGTAAGATTTTCCATTGTGGTGAAGGATCATGGTGCTGCTTGATTGCCTGAGAAAAACTCCAGCCTATTTGTTTCTAGACCCTCTGCTTCCCTGGGGGCTGCATTCACCAGTGGCCAGGCTGTGTAATCCATGAGGCCAGAAGCTGGTGTTGTTCTGCTCAGCACTCCCTCCCTGGTCCTGACTCAGGCCCTGGCACCCAGAAACTACAAAATAAATATTTGTGGAATGAATGCCTTGGGACTGATTTGATCTTTGGCTGTGTAACTGCTCTTTCTCTTTTTCTACACCAAGTGCGACAGTTGATTCTCAAAGGTCCGGAATGAGAAAATGAAGACAAGACGCAGCAGAGATAAGAAGCATGGAATGATTGCTCCCCATTGCTCTGTCTGCCATCAGGGCTGGGCTCTTGGCTCTGATCCTCATCGGAATAATGTTCCAGGACACAGGGACTAGGGGAGAGGTGAATCTGTTCAGTGAACATGTAGAAAAGAAAAAATAAAGTGAGAGAATGAGTTCTGAGAGACATTTAAATACCCCTGTGTAAATAACAATAACAATGATGTTAAATTGTACTAAGTATTTCCAGTATACTAAACACTTTGTATTTGTTATCCTAATATTCCCTACAATTAGCCTATGAGGTAGATACTATGATCATGCCCATTAACATGGAGGAAAACATTGGAACTTGCAAGAATCTACATAATTTGCTCAAATTGTAGGCAGAGAAGCTGGCATGTCACTGTAGGTCTGCTGAGTCCAGAGCTTGAGCACCAACATATAAGGACAAGGTCCAATTTTCCTTCCTTTTTAACTCATAGTACTTGATCCAAGGTCATGGCCATCATGTTGATTCTGAAGGACAGATAGTCTAAGGCATCAGGGTAAAGTCATTTTCCTAGAAAATACAGCAGTAGGAAGGGCAATGCCAAGGGCAGCTGAGAAAGAACCATGTGGCACAAGTGGTCTCAGATTCTAGAATATTCGCCAGTAGTCCTAGGAATGTAGATTATACAATACAAATGGAAGGACCTGTGGGCCATTTGTTCTGGTTTATTCTTTTGCCAAGGACTAAGCCAAAGAAGACCATTTGGGAGAAGTGTTACAAGGCATGTGAGTGGACAGTCTTCATAAGTGAGGGAAATACACAACCAGTCAGCAGCACTTCCCACAGCATGAGCCATCCTGCCTTGTATCTTGGCGCCTCGGTGGGGCTCTTTGCGGGCAGGACTGCCAGAGTTCTCATCACGAGGCTTGCTCTTCTGTGTAGTATAACTAGCTCCTCTTCAGAATGCTGGCTCATCTTCTTTCCCAACATTTAAACAAAACTGAAGGAAGTGAAAATAAAGAAAGAAAACAAGTAAACACTTTTGGAACAAAGCATTAAACTCACTTCTGCTATAGCTTAGAGTCAGTGTCTTTTTACATATCTGTGATAGCCCAGAACTGCATATGGTGATTGGCTGGTACTTACTATATATTTATTGTTTGATTGCATAGATGATGTGCTTTAAAAATTCTTTAAAATTTCTTCTTTCAGAAGAGAGAAACTTGGGTTACATCCTAACCTGCACAGTTGGGGTTACTTAAAGAAGAACCTGACAATCACTGTTATAAATCAATCTTAGGAGGTGATGACTTTTCACACACACACACACACACACACACACACACACACACAGGGTGACAGCTAGAATTTACTTAAGAGAAGACAAATTAATAGTCCTCCATTCCACCTGGATAACCAAACAGTACTTGTAACTAAATAGATCCCAAGCTGTCATATTTACTCAAAGACCCCGTACATTTTCACTTTTCTTTTAAGTGGCTACACTGCTCAACCAGACTTTAGCCACAGCTATCAGAGACTGTGCATACTGGGTTGAAGTCAGTTACCAAGAACTACTGACTTTTTTCTTTCCAGCCTCTCTCTTGCCACCTAATCCTTCTTTCCTTCCTGTGTTAGGTTTTATGGGCTGTAGTCTCTGTCACAATTTTATTGTTATAACTTGGAAGTAGCCACAGGCAATCCATTAAACAAATGAGTATGACTGTGTTCCAATATAACTTTATTCACAAAAATAGTCATTGAGGTAGAAATGGCCTGTGGGCCATAGGTAGACAATCTCTACTCTGTTAGTCTCAGAACACAGCACTCTTGGTCTTGTAAAGCAAGTCTAGAACAACTTTGCTATATGAGGAAGAGACAAGTCTGCATTTTGAAGCTCTCACTGTGACAGATCTTAAACCAGAAGTCAGTGTCACAGGAAGCACGTGGCAAATGCAGACTCTCACCTACCCCAGAACGCCTAAATCAAAATGTGCGTTTTTCATGAGAAGCCCTAGTGACAGAGAGGTAGCCCAGAGCTTGAGAATCTTCTGCTGATCAAACGATTCTTCATTTGCAGCTGAAAACTTCCCTAACTTAGGCGGACAAGTCAGACTGAATCTGTGAAACTGCTGCATGCTTTGCTACACCCTTTGGTCTTGTCCTGAGGCCATGGAAGTGTTTTAAGTGCAGAGTGAAATGATCAGGTTTGGACATATGTCTAATTTCTGTTACAAAATATACTAGTATGCTCCCCAAAATCAGTGCGCACCAAAGAAATCTCTTGATTTATGCTATTTCCTGAGGTCAGCCGGCAGACTCTCTCCCACTGTGGTCCTGTCAGGCGAAACCTCTGCTTTCCTTTCCAGACTTCAGGAAGCTGCTTCATTACTGGCATGTTCCTGGGGCTTAAAAGTGATTGTGAGGCTACAGTGCCAGCATTTCAACTTGGAACCGGAGCCTAGAAAGCTTTTGTTTGGTTATTTTGTGTTTTTGTTTTGAATCAGGGTCTTAAAATACGTAGTTCAGGCTGGACTTGAACTCATTATGTAGCCCAGGCTGGTTTCCAACTCACTGCAGTTCTCCTGTCTGTTGCAAGCCGAGTGGATGGTCAGAAAGAGGACCCAACACAGAGGTTGCTTTTACTATTACTTTCCTTAAGGCACAAGGTCATAACACACAATATTGCAAGACACTGTTCACACCAAAGAGGGGGAGTCCTACCGAATCCGAGAGTCCCAAGTTCGCACCACTGGATTTCCAAAGTCCCGGTCCGGCCCAGTGTCAGGAACCATCACAAGGAGTCAGACGTCTGGTGGTCATCTGGCAAAGCCTCCATCTGGAGTCCCGCAGCACGGCCATGAAGTCGCGAGGCAGAGGAGGACCTGCCAGTCTGACATCCCGTTAGACAGCACCAAGAATAGCCTGATCAGCTGGCCTTGAGGAGCGCAGAGCCTGGCAGAGCCTGGCGTCCTATAGCTGACACTGAGAGTAGCTCAGCCGGTCAGCTTGGAGCACCTGGCTATCAACTGCTGAAAGTGGTCCTCTTTGACATGCTTGAAGAGCCTGACGTCTGACGTAGTTTCTCCGGGTGATCCTCTTCGGATAAGGTCCTCTTCTCCGGGTCTTCTGATAAGGTGTGGTGCCTATCAGTAGGCACAGACCCTTACACTAAGTCTTACAATCTAACTTACAATTCTAACTGTCAAACACTTATGGCATCTAACATTCAGCATTTACTTATGGCATTCAACATTTCTATTTTCCACAATATTATGTATATTTATTTCTTTTAATGATATTTCCCTGTGTCAGGGGGTATAATGTAGGGAACACCTATACCTATGCTCTCCACACTGTTTCAGCCTGTTAAGTGCTGGGACTGAAGGTATGCCACACGGTGTCCAGCAAGACTGGAGAGCTTTAATTTTAGTGACAGGCAACACTACCCCTACCCAATTTGGCTCTTTTAATTTCAGAACAGGAAGATTCGAAGCTACTTCAGTCTAACCAGTCATACTTAAAGATTTTCACCATTTCCACAGGCCCTGCAAAGTGCTTTGTATATGAATATAGTAGATTCATAATGACCATAAAATTAGTTTTAAAAATATGAACTATGTCAATGGCATCACACCTGCCTTGCCAGTACAAGCTTCTGAGTTCAAACGTCAATACTGAAAAGAAAAGAAAAGACATTGTGTGAAGGTTCTAGCCAGGAAGTTTCACAAGAATAATACTCACACATTTGTCCTTGGGTGCCCTGCTCCTCAGCTCACATCCTCCTGCAGTTCGTACCTCAGGAGCAAGCAGAAACCCCAGCATGCAGCCTCTCTCGTGTGCCCAGGGCACATGCTTGGCTCACACTCGGGGAGCAGTCAGGAGCCTTCTGTGAACCACTGTAGGTGCTCAGTCCACGCCTACTCCACGTGAGGCATAGAGGTTTTCATCATCACATTACTGACGAAACACGGAAGGCCCTGGACCTTGCCGAGAACTTGCTGAAGATCTCACAGCTATGATTTTGGTGGAGATGGGAGGGGAATTGTGATTCAAAGTTCCCTTCTGTGCTGTTTCCAAAAGCAGAGCTTAAGACAGTGATGGCTGACCTTACACCACTGTGTTTTCACCTGCAGGCACCAAGAGTGAGGATTTCTGTGGCAGAGCTAACTTAGGTCAGCTGAGACGCCGAAAGTAAAGTGTTAGAAGCTGTCATTCTGTGGTCAAGGTCAGTGAGTGATAATCTCCATACTTAAGGTTCTTTCCCTAGAGGAGTTAATGATGGGGCCTGCATTGATAATACCAGGGAAACACCTTTGAAATCAGGTTGTTGGCAGTGATAGTGCTTCTCAGTCCCTTCAGGATCTGCGGTGAGAACTGGGGAAGGTGCACCTCTAGTTACGATCCTACTGATTACCCCAAGCGTCAGAGACTGGATTAAACCCTATGCTAATGACTGCACAGTTAAATTCAATGTGGGGCAAAACCTCAGCGACTCGGAAATGGCCTTGGGGACTGTGGGAGCCCAACAGTGGGTCATCTCTGGACAGTTTTCATAATGTGCCTCAATTTGTTTCACACTTCAACTCTCACCGTCCCCTCTAAACCCAACTCTGCCATTTTCTGCACCCTGAAAAATCAGATGATTTTTACTGAAGGGTTTTCTCTCTCAAGTCACTACAGTAACCACCCTCTTTCTGCGAGCAAGTTGACACCAAAGACTCAGCGGTGTTTGTTCAGATGTTAGAACTGTTCTTAGCGCCTTTTTCTATTTCTAAAGTCAGGAAACACTGACTAGTAAATGTCATTAAATTCCCCCACTAAGTTTGTAGAGAAACACTCCTGGCTCATGATTTTAGGTTATAGCTAGCAGGAGTGTCAGTTTTTAATAAAGTGATAGCTCTTCCGGAGTCTGTTCCTCGCTGTGCATCCTTGGTGCACGAGTTCTCTTTAGCAGACAGCTTTGGTGTTCCTTGTACCCTAGAGTCCTGACTTTCTCTTTGGCCTCCTGTTTTTTGTCTTCTATTTCCTTCTCCCTAGAGGCTCACACGAGGAACCCAGACTCCTCCTCTGCCATTGTCAGCAAAAGCCGTGTCCTACTGATCAGACCTTCAAATTAGATCTCACACCAGTTCCACTTCCCTTTCCACTCTTGTCTCTGCAAACTGTTGTAACTGCTGTCTCTACATGAATCCCACTCCTAGACAGACACAGGATGACACTGCTTGGACCACTTCAGTGGTCTCTTAAACTCCTCCATCCACTCTGCCATAGTATCCCTTCTTCAAAAGGCAATGCTGGGCATGGTGGTACAGCCTGTAATCCCAGAACTCAGGAGACTGAGACAAGAGGATCACTGTGAATTCAAACCCAACCTGAACTACACACTGAGTTTGTCAAGGCTAACCTGGACTATGCAGCAAGAGCTTATCTCAAACATAACAAAACAACAACAACACAAGCAATGCTACTACGTGGATTAAGTCCTCCAAAAGCTCTCTGCTGACCTTTAGGGTAAAATCCACACAAGGCCGGATCTGGCTGGGACCACTCTGCTGACTGTAATCACTCTGACCTCCTGGTCTTCCTCGTGTGCGCCAGTTCATTTCCATCTCACTAACACTGAAATCTGACTCAGAATTCACCCTCTCCTAGCAGACTGGGTACCTCTCACCTCTTGGCAGTCATTCCTCAGTGCAGAGATGCATTTTGCATGACTTTTCCCACAATCAAACCCAACCTCCAAAGAGCATTACTGTCCTGACTTGACTGTTTATGATTACACCAGGAATGCTCTGGTGCCAACCAAGGCGGGTGATGGGCTGGCTTTTGGAGAGCCCTGTTTCTCGCGTGTTGGCTTCCTTTGGATCTTGCAGTGAGACAGAGGCAGGAGAAGCAGGAGGGACATGGTCCTTTCCTCAGCTATGACCAGCATGAGACCTTCTGCCAGTCACTTCTGCCAGTCACCCCTCCACAGCCCAGCTCATGGCATCCACAGCTGCTGGCAGAGCCCTTTTCAGACCCTGACGCGCACTCTATAAGTGGCTTTATTTAAATGAATATATCATTGTGTTATAATTATTTTTCACTGTGTATTAAGTGGGCATTTAATTCAATTATTGCTAAAAATTAGAATGAAATGTTTTCATGTATATTTATTGCCACACAACTAATTCCCTAAGTACCAAGAAGGAGCCTGCGTGATTCCTCTGCCTGTCCAGTGAGAGTGGCATTGCCTCAGACCCGGCCACCCTTCTACTGTGAGCTGAGCTCTAGCAAAGCTACTAAAAGACCTCAATTCCTGAGCTTGGCGTTGCTCAGTTTCCAGGGCCCTCTGGACAGCCCAAGAAGAAATTCAGAGGAAGGTAGTGATTTACAAAAGAGTTGTGGACCTTTGAAAACATATCTGAACCTCCAGGGGGCTAGGAACCCTGATTCTATTTACTGAACCCTCATGTAGCACTTACTGGTTAACACTTTTCTAAGCACATTATAGCTCTGAGCTTAGCTCTTGTCTTGGATTTTAAGCCAATAGCATAGCTGAGGAGTCAGTCGTTGGAAGAGGGGAAGGAATCTAGTTAGTGGAACTAGAAAACGAAACATCAGACTCTTAGAGCTCATAACAAGACTATGAGGTAGGTAGCTCTAGTGACCTTCTTCTTAGGGATGCGGAAATCGAGGAGGCACAGAGGTAAGTCCCTGGTCCAAGGTCACATTCAAACTTGCTGAGAAGCCGTGGGGTCTGCTGAGAGCTATTCATCAGTGCAGTATGATGATGACTGATGTGCAGTTCTGGCCGCAGCAGCTTGGCTAGCAAGTGGGAGGGAAAACTGGATTTCTTTCCAAGCAAAGGCAGCAGAGAATAAAACCAGTAAGGCAGCGTAGGTCCCTCATCATCGGGCTCCAAACTGGGACTTGAAGGTGTGCAGGTGTGGTGTGATGCTCGGGGCTCGCGGACATTTTTCCACACAGGTAAATTCCTCCCCTCTGAGCTCATACTCTGCCTGCTACACAGACACTTCCCAGACAGTGCCAGGAGTGTCCTTAAAGCATAACCAGCCAGGGAACCAAGTTTCCTGCCTCTGACAAATGCTCGCTTGGTTTGCTTGGAGTCCTCCGCTCAAACTTAACATCCCCAGGGTGTGCCAGCGCCCTTGTCCTCTCTGCCCAGACCAGGGTCATGCTGTGCTTCTGCCCTCTGCAGTCAAACTCCAGCTGGATCCTTGTTCTCCCTGCTCTGCTCACGGGAGCAAGGTGGCTATTTTTTGCAGTTTCCCATTTTTGTCTTTTTATCCCAAAGGTCTTGTTGACCCAGACAGGTCCTTCTGATTTGTCTGACGTTTCGTTTTCTAGTTCCACTAACCAGATTCCTTCCCCTCTTCCAACGACTGACTCCTCATCTATGCTATTGGCTTAAAATCCAAGACAGACATCTGGGCTTTGCATTAACGTGGCATTATCTTTCAGTGGATTGGAGTCTCGCTGCTTGAAATGAGGCCCACAAACGCACGCACGGCGTTAGAATCCCTTGGGAATCTGCTGCAAGGCAGCATCTCAAGCCTTTTTTGGGATGGACTGAATCAGAATTCATACAGGGATCATTTTTCTGCACTTGATAGCTCAGAAGCACTGAGTTAAAGAATATCAAGTTACCTTTATGTTTACAAAGAATCCCAGGTGCTGAGCTGGCATTTCTCCCCTCTTCTGTAGTTCTCTTGTCTTTGAGACAAGCTACCAAGATCAAGAAAAACTGTAAAGATAGGTGTTCCTTCCTTTGGAAAACAAAACTCCTGCCATGCCTGGATCTCCACATGACAATATCAAGAGAGATGGCTAGGTTTTTATGCTTTCATCTGAGTTAGAATTTCTGAAAGGCTATGATCTGACTTTCTGATATGCTGACTTCTTTCTGATTTTCATGCTCCTTACTGTCTGGAACACTCTCCCTCCTCCCAGCCCTGCTCTCTTTCTTTCTTTCTTTCTTTTTTCTTTCTTTCTTTGTTTGTTTCTTTCCTCTGTTTTTGTATATCTCCATCTTTCTTTCTCCATCTCTTTCTCTGTGTGCTAAGGACTGAGCCCAGGGTCCTGTGCATACTAGGTAAGTGCTCTACTACTGAACTACATCCTCAGCTCTTTTCATTTTTCTGTTTTGAGACATTCTTGCTATGTTGCCTAGACTGGGCTTGAACTTTCCATCCTCCTTCCTTGGCCTCCTGAGTAGCTGGGAACAGGTGTGACCACACCTGGCCAGACTAGTCACTCTTAAAGGCCAACTTGTATTTTCTCCATGACATCTTTGGTTCTCATGGTGTCTGCTAAACAACTCCACCTACCTGACCTCCATTGCTACCTGACACTCCTTTGTGACACTCTTTACAGGGGCCTGAGGGACAGAAAAAGCCTGCACAAGCCTGTACCTAACCTGTCATGAACTGGTGCTTAGCTTGAGCAGTGCATTTCCTAGGAGTGTTTGGATGTCATGCAAGTTTCAGTGTCTTGTCCGTAGAGTGATACTTACTTTTCTGGAATTTTCTCCTTTCTGTTTGGCACCAGTATCTTTCCCTCACTAAAACCTACATCATCATTGGTTCTTCTCTTTCCCTCACCCCACCCCCAAATCTGATCCACAAAAATCCTGTTGGCTCCGTGTTCAAATACACCCAGCATCTCATGGGTGTCACCACTTCTGCCTCTTCGTTGGATTCACCACCCCGGTCACCTACACCATGGAAGTAGCCTCTAAGTGTGCTCCAGACTTTCCTACTCCCTCCCGGCATACACAGACAGAGGGGTCATGTCAAGTACAGGTCAGACCACCCTCCTGCTCGAAACACTCCACTGGGAAACCATCTTAGAGTAAGAGCCCAAGTTCTTAACAGCAAACCTATGGCCAATAAGGAGAACTCTGTGCTCCCTTGAGCTTTCGCCCTACTGTCCTGCCCCTCCTTCCACCACTGTCCTCTTCCTGGCAAATGAGCTTGCGCCTGAGGGTCTCTGCACATCCCGTTCTCTATCTGGATTGATTTTCTAAAACGAGTGAATGTGTTGCCCCCAGACTTCCCATAATTCCTTGCTCAGTGTTGCATTCCCCACCTGCTTCATTAACCATTGTGCGTTAAATGAGGAGCCATCCCTATCATGGCCCATCTTGTTTATTTTCGAGGCCGCTGTGCTTTGGTTTTAGACTTTGCCATGTGGTCAGTTATTTTATTGCAACAGAGAGTCTCCGAGTCCATGCTCAGCAAGCCCTTCCTCAAGGACTGTGCAAATCAGACCAAGATAATTAAATCACATGGGTTATTAAACCGATTACAACTCCCTTTTAGAGCAGTGGGGCTGTTCACATGCTTACCAGAGCGTGCACACTCGGTCTGCAGCCGCAACAAGGTCAGAGGCCTGTGCCTTCCCCATGGCCCAGATGCGCTGACAGTCTTGTGGCACAGTCAGGCTCATCCTAGCACCGCCAGCAGAGAGGAAAGGCAGGGTCGCCGCTGGGCCAATTAGCCCGCCCTGCAGCAGAACCTGTTGTGCTTTTCTAGCCATGGTCAGCTGGCATTAGAATGAGTTTCACAAATGAGCAGTCAGGCACAGAACTCCAGACTCTCACACTCTTCTGTGTCCTGTGTCGTGAAAATCAAGTGCCCATCCGTCCTCTGCTGTTCTGGACACGCTGGGCCCCTGCGCTCTACTCAGCTTCCCAATGCATCTCACGTTCCTACTTATGCAGCTTACACCTGAGCTGCAGCCACTGTTGGGTCCCTGCTGTCCAGGAGCGAAGTGTCCTCCAACAGTGCCGCCCTTGACCACCATAGCCTCTATCACACTGTGTCCTTCTCCTAGTGCTTTGCTTCCTGTCTGTTCTGCCCAGCTGGGGGAGAAGTGGAATTCTAGAGAACACGATTTATCATCTGCTTTCGTCACCCATGTACCTCAGCATTGCAGCGTGTGCTCGGCCCAAAGTCAACACTCCAAAAATAACTGCTGAAGAAGAAAATGGGATTTTGAAAGCCACGAGGATGAGGTGAAATCAGACTGGAAACACAGAGATGAGGCACCGAGCAAGGGCGGGAAAGGGAGAGGAAAGTGAAAGTTGTGGCTGTGCCCTGTCCAGCTGGTCACCATTTCTCCCAGGCAGGGGGCGCGGGGGCGATCAGAGCTTCATTCTGAAACCAGGCACGTCACCCTTTTCTGGGAACACTCACCATTTTTTCTACCCTCTCCCAGGAGCTGTTCTTTTGCCCATTTTACTCACAATAAAACTACTTTCATAAAAATTACTTTCATAAAACCATTTTTCTCCAAGACAATATCAATTCCTGATATTCGACCCTATTCTTCTATAAACATATCCATAGCTCCAATGGTCTGTGTCCTAATTTCAAGTAAACCAATTGGTTTACTGACATACCTTGAAATATTTGCTCAGAGAGTAAATGCATTGGCAGCTGTGCTGAGACTTCCAGGCTGTTGTGAAGACTGATACTTTTGTATCTGTGACCAGAGGCCTTCATCCCACATTAGTCAGCACAGGCTGCTATGACAAATGCTGCACGAATTATAGAGCAATAGAAATGACTCCTCAGAGTTCCGGAGGGCGAGAATTCCAAGTTCAAAGTGCTGGTCTCTGGTTCCTGGTGAGGGCTCTTCTCCTGGCTTCAAGGCATCAATCTTATCAGAATGCTTGCACAGTCTTTCTGATACATATGTGGAGAGGACATAGAGAACAGGGGAGGAGAAGGAGGGAAGGAGAGAAAAAAAGAGAGTAGGAGGGGAGAGAGAGTGAAAGAGAGAGAGGCCTTATAAAGAAGGTCCCCAGTCCTATGGAGCTAGGGTCCCACCTGTGTGCCTTCGCTTTAATTACCCCATAAAGACTTTGCCTCAAAACTCAGTTGTGATGGAGTCAGATCTTGAACATATGAATTGAAGAGGAGGCAAAGGTCAGTCCAGAGAAGTCCTGGTATTTTCCCAGCGCATCTATTTCATTTATTTTTCTTTAATGTTACTTGTCCACTTTTAGACAGAAGGATACATGTCCTATAAAATCCACACTTCATCTTTTGCTACTCCTGGCCGACTTTACTCACTCATTTCACCTGTCTACCTCCCTTAGATATTTAAATGTTGACCCTAGGCCAATTGGTTTACTTGAAATTAGGACACAGACCATTGGAGCTATGGATATGTTTATAGAAGAATAGGGTCGAATATCAGGAATTGATATTGTCTTGGAGAAAAATGGTTTTATGAAAGTAATGATGACAAGTAATCTAATTCCCATAATTTATATACCAATGGTTGGAGACCTTCAATCTACTTATTACTCAATACCACTCAGACCATCACGAATTCTCCTTATTAAGCTAGGTTTTCTTGATAGTGAAGGACTCATTGGTATTGGACTACAGCAAACACAAAGGTTAAAAGCAGACACAGCCCTGTACAGCACATTTTTCAAGTTTCTTCTGTTTATGATCCACAGCGAGAAACTTTCCTTCCAAATTCTGTATACTGTGATGCACTCTGACCCATCCTCTCCCGTCCCATTCCATTCCATAAATAACATAATGCTGATTATGACCTGCATAGTTCATTTCCCAAACACAAGTTTATTGTGACCTTTAGTTTAAAAGACACAGTTCTAGTAAGTCATGTTCAATAGATTTTTGGTTTCCTTTCAGTTAAGAAATAATTTGGTTAGTATGAAGGGGTTTCCCCCTCTGTTTGTTGGTTGGTTATTTTGTTTTTTAAAACATATATCATTTTTTTAAAAAGATACCAGCCTTGAATCTAGAGAACGTATTTTCATCCTCTTGCCAATTGTGGTGGCATAGGTCTTTAATTCTAGCACCCTGGAGGTTGAGGCAGGAGGACTGCTTTGAGCTCAAGGCCAGCCTGAATTGCAGAGTGAGGACCTGGCTCAAAAAAAGGCATACAGTGTCACCCTCTTGGACACTGATCTGCTGAGACTTTCCTGGTGGGATGCTGTGAACAGCAGGAGACTGCGAGGCCTGGACTGTCACCCTGCCACTCCATTCCTGGGCTCTGTGCTAAGCCTCTCAGGTCTTGGCTGGAGCGAGGCTGAAGAGCAATTCCCAGAGCTGCTCCTCATGCTTTTGGTCACCCGTGAATACGAGTTTCCAGCCCCTTTGGCTGAGCATTTGCTGTGAGCTTATCTTCCTTTGCACAGTACAATTTTTGCTTTGCTTTGTGTTTGCTGCCTGGCTCTGTTTTCAGGTCGCAGTACCCCAGTTGATCTGGTGGTTATGGTTTGAGGTCACCAAGAGGCTGATTCTAGAGAAGGAAGAGGAGGAAAGCACCCCAAGATTTTGTTGCACACCTCAGAGTCCTGCCTGAAGACAGGCGACATGCAAAGGAGCTACAGAACCCAGCCCAACTTCCAGGGCACCCAGACTCTCTAGAAAAAGGGTGGAAGTCATGTGCTGCCATCTATGGGTAATACTAGGGCACTTCAGGGCTTGCGATCTCTCAGTGGACACCACTGGTTAAAAAAGTTTTGAGGAAATTAAAGTTCATTTCACCTATTTCCTACAGTTCTGTTTCCCAAGAAGCCTGAATCAAGTTAAGGAATCTGTGGAAGGGAGTGACCCCTCTTTCACCCCGAGGACACTATCTGTAAAGAAGACCAGAGGGGAGGGGGAATTCCCACTGTCTAGCTGCTGCCCAAGCAATACACTTCCCTTTAGGCCGGGCCGGGAGGAGGGGCGTTTGCCTCAGGGGACTGAAAGGACACACTGTTCTCCTGCAGATCTCTCTGGCTGCTTAGGAGGCTTCTGAGGTTACCATAGGCTATGGATAAAGGGCAGCTTCTAAACAAAACAAAACAGCTCCTCTCTGTATGGAAGCCTGTAGCTGCCCAATGCTCTACCGTGTGGGTTGTCAGCATGGGAAACAGGGTAGAAGGACCAGCCTCCTCCGTTTTCAGAGGGACCCTGTCTGTTTGAGGGAAGAAGCCAGGCTGGAGATGTGGCCCCCGCAGTGGAGCGCTGTCTGGAGGGCCAGAGCCTGGGTTCCATACCCGAACTGGAGTGAATAAAATAACTGAGGTCTGAATAGAGTCAACAAACTGTATTTTAAATGTTTATATTTAAAAAACAGTCATTTTTTTGTGAACAAATGCAATGCAGTTTGTGTTAATCATTGTAATTGTAAGATTTAAACTATTAGAATGCAATCTACATTAGCCAGGGTTTTTATTTGTATATATAAACATACACATAGTGTGTATGTGTGTGTGTGTTAAAGGAGTGGCAATCCACATTGCCAGAAATACACAAGCTCACCGGAGAATCCTTGCGCCTGACACCTAACTTTGTTCTGTTCCTATAACCAGGAGTGGAATTTGCAGCTGGTGGTCCATGAGTGCCTTTCAGTTCAGAGGCCTGCCCTTGCCCCACCCATTTTGACAGGGAGACCCTGCTCTACCCATGTCTTCCTAACGTGCTTCTCTCACCGGACGCTGACCTGCAGGGTCCTCAGGCGGGCAGCTCATGGGCTCCACCGAGCCCTAGTGTAAAGTGAGGTCTCGTTGCGTGTTCCAGTACCTACACGCTCTGTCATCCCTACGTGACTCCTAATAACACATGTGAGCGTCGCGTCCTTGCATTAGATTGTTTAGGGAGTAAGAGCAAGAAAACAATCTGTTTCTACTCAGCACAGAGGCAGTTTTCTTCCCACACAGCTGGTCTGCAGCTGAGTGAATCCAGAACCGCGGACACCAAGGCCAGCCTCTCGGCTCCTTCCCAGCAGTCTTCACTCCCACCTCCTCAGTGGACCCTTAATGAGGCAGAACAAGGACTGTCCCTGCTATGCCTCATACACCCCGCATCTGTTTCCGGGGCAGCGACAGATCCGCCTGGCTTCTCCACCTTGTTTGCTTCTCAGGACTGTTTTGGATCTTCAGAAAAGGTGGAAGGTCCCTCGACTCCATGAAGTCTGTCCCTCCCGGGTTATCCCTGCCTGGCCTCTTGTATGGGCTCCTTCTCCTTCCTGACCTGACGCTAACACAGGCCTTCACCGCCAACACTGCCGACCTTGGCTGGATAATTCCTAATCAGGCTGCTCTCTGAGTTATAAGATGATCGTGTTTTGTAGGAAATGCAGCAGTGGGGAAGCAATTTTATGAGACAGAACATGTGTGGTTTTACCATGACAGAAACCTCCCAGTTTTCCATATTATTGTCAGAGAAATAGGAGTGCAGAAGAAGCCTTGACATCATTCCTCACTCTGGCCGGTTCTCTCCCTCACACTAGACACACCTGGGCTCCAGGCAGCACCCATCACAGCCGACTGATATGTGGTCACCTCGTGAGGGGTGCTCTGCCCTCTGTGAGTGACTCCCCTCCCAGCCCTGCTCCTTTGTTACCCGACTTTCTCTGGGAAGCTCTCGGATGGGTTGCAGGGTGCTCCTGGCTTTTCTGACAGACTCGCACCCTGAACACCACCGGCCTTCCCAGAGTCTCAGCTGTTTATAAAGAGATTGAACTGCTGCCCTTTGAAGGACCACCTGCATTTTGACTTATAGCATGATCATGTCTTTATCATCTAAATTCAGTGTTTTCCTCATTAATTTAAGAAATACTTTCTTGACGATAATACTGATGACGGAAAACTGAAAAAAAAGTTTTTAGATGCCAAAATAATGTTTGGCAGAAAATCTTGGGAAACTCCCCGGCGAGTGGGAAAATTACTGGGTTTTGTACCAAGTGACAAACTTTCACTGACTCGAAGAAGAGCATTAGCTGGGTGGCAAATGAGAAAAGTAGCAAAACAATGTTTGTTATGAAATAGTATCTGAAATGTGTGGTTATGTGGAGATAGAATCAGAGCTCTGTGTTCCATATTACAAAAGGCAATAAAAAATTGCAATGTGTGCACAATAAAAAATATACATGCCTAGAACCCAGCACTAGAGAAGCTGATACAGGAGGATCACAAATCAAGCCTGGGGTACACAATGAGTTCAAGGCTAGCCTGGGCTACACAGTGAGACCCTGTCTCAAAAAAAAAAAAAGAAAAAAAAAGAAAAAAAAAAAAAACAAAAAGCAACGATTGTAGTAAAAGACACATTGCCACTAATCCCCCTTCAAAACCTTCCCATTCACTTAAAACACATTTATTTCATCACTCTTGCCTCTTCCTGAAGTAGTTCTGGGAGTTTTCTTTTGTGTCTTTACAAGGTGTGTTAAAAAATATGGTGTATCCTGCTGCCAAGTATCATCCAACAGAAAGGCAGGCTCATAAAAACATCCCAGCAGGGCCCCATCCAGCTTAGTCAGTGGATCTGGCACCATATGGCTTCTGGCTCTTCCCAAAGTCAAAATTACCATGAAAGGGAAATATTTTGAATCTCTTTGGGATATCAAGACAGCACAACTAAAGACATGAACGTTCAGAACTATTTCAGAAAGTAGCAAGACCTGTGGGGTAAGGTTCAAATGAAGGGGAAATATTCTGAGGGAGATTAATGGGAATGTGTGAAAAAAGTTTATTTTTAATTATGTCTTCACTGTATTCTTTGATTACCCTTTGAAAATCAGAAAAATCAAAATTCAAAGAAAGTTAGGGCTCCTCAAGAAGTCATCCAGGGTAGTTCTTACTTAGGGATGGACATGACAGATCCATTGTTTCCTCTGAGGCCTAAGTAGCATCAAAATGAGGATTTTACTCATATCCTCTCTTCTGATTTGTGATCAAATGTCACTAACCTGTTGTAAAATGAAAAGCTGGACAATTTCGAGTATTTTCTAAATGTGAATAGTTAAATATAAAGACGTATCTCTTCCCTTGAGATTTATGCCTTTTTAGGCTTTCTACCTTTTTTGTGATAAAATCTTGCCTCTGTTAAGCAATAATGACCCCAGATGTATTTGGACTTTTGGGGGTTTTCTCAATGCCCTTCTTTTGGCAATCCAAAAGCAATTCATCACCATGGCCCCCTTTCTAGAATAAACACAATTTTGAGAACCAATAAAATGGAGTACCTATATATCCACAGAGCAAAAGACGTTTGCTTATTCCCACGGAGCAAGGCAGGATGCACAGGCCTGCTGGGTGAAGGAAGATGGAGAGGCCCACTCAGATGTCGTCTTTGTAAACAAAGACTGCCAACACCCAGCCCCAGGCTCCTCTGGAATCTCCCTCTTTCCTGGTCTTCACACCATCTCTCTGGGAACTGGAATTTTCAGGAGTCCTTGGGCATGACAGATATGAGGCCTCCAGGTCACCGCGTGTGTGCGGTGCTGGACTCAGGGCTGTGTTATTCTTTGTGCCTCACCAGAGAGAACAAGAGCTGTTAGTTCTCCACGACTCCTAAGCTTTTTGCTATGGAAAAGAAAGTGAAGATCCAAGGGTAGAGGTTTGTATCATGAGAGGAGCTAACCTCAAACTGCTCCTCTGCTCTGCCCCTGGCCCCAGCTCACTCCTGCCCCGAGGACAAAGGAGGCCCAGCGGCTAGCAAAGTTGCATCAGGCTGGAGTTCCACTGCGATGTCCTGGAAGACCAGTTTGACCAGACCACTGAGATTCCAGCTCACATTCAGCAGAGGCCTCTGCAGCTATCAAAGGACAGATCCGCAGTTCCTCCCCAGGCTCCCAGGAGCTGTGCTATCCATTCTGAGGGCTCCTGTAGCTGCCATCCCACCCTTAGGGTGAGCGGCTCCTCACCCCTCACAGCAAGAAGGGTACAATGGGTTTTTGAAAGAGGAAGGTGACAAAGAGAAGTCCCAGAGATCCGAAAGTATTTTCAAGGGAAAAGGAAACCAAAACAGGAAAGAAATATGTGGTGGGCGCTTATCAGTATATCCTCCTTCTGGGTTAAACTTCTTTTCATCCATTGCTCAGCCTCACGGTTGTGCAAGTGTCATGTCAGTGACTACTGTGGAGACGAAGGACAAATTTATGATTTGTGCTTTTTTCTGGAGCAATCAGAGAGTTACAAGAACTTGTTGTTAAAACCTGTGACACTGCTTGGCCACACCAATGCCTGTCAGGTAGTCAAGAGTAGCACAGAGCTTGCCTTTCATTTTTGATACTTTATTGCCTTAAAGCATTGGATTAGGTGTCTTATTCATTCAAGAAAAGCCAAAAGGGCAAAGTTTATTAGCTCTAAATATCCTAGACTACCTTATCCCTCTTTATGATGAGGACACCAAGATAAGAGAAACTAATTTTTCAGGAATTTTCAGGAATCAGATGGACATCTAATTACCAGCCTTCACAACATCTGGCTCCTCAGAGCGATGCCTACAAGCTTCCAGCCACTGTCTAACCAGTTGTCACCTGGGACTCTGGAAAAGCAGAGTCTCCCATGATTGAGAGAATTAAAAACAGAGGCAAAAGCAATCATTGCATAGGACTGGAGCCTCCCCTAGAGCCACAGAGTTTCTCCCGAGCCACAAAACCAGGGCTGAGATCATGAGCACCCGGACGCTGCCTGCCTCTGTGATACCTGGGCAGCAACCTCCTGCTTCTGCCTGGGGTCAGACTGAATCCTGAGGCAGATGTGCCCCCTCTCGGACGGAAGTGCTTTCCTGTCTTCACTCTTCCTGTTCAGTGAAAATTTTCACCTCTAAACTCATCATGCTTTAGTTTTCACTCCCATTAGCACAGAAAGTAAAGGCCCACACCAGGCAGTGACACAGGGTAGGCATCTCTTCATCAGGATGTACTACTCTGATCAGGGCATCTCTGGCCAAGGGCCAGGCTGCTTTTGTATCTGGACTATGGTTTGGACTCTTTCAGGAGCTCACTGGGAAATGCTGGGACTCTACGAGGAGGGAGGGGACTCTTGGGGACCAGGGCCCTTTGTGACATGTCCGGTTGTGGGGCTCTCACATGCTTTCTCCTTTCATCTTCACTCTTCCACAAGGGCCTGTTTAATAGAGGAGGCTACAGCCAGTCAGAGAAGTTAGGTAACCTGCTCCAGGTCAGGGAGCTTAAAGGAAGACAGGCTGGCCATCTTTGACCCAAGATCAATAGTCCTCTACTTGAACTCAGCTCCTTCGGCCTCCTTAGTGACCTTTTCCCAGCACCCAGTTTCATTGTACTTGGCTAAGCACTGGGACCCCGGGAACCATGAGGCAGTGGAGCTCTTGAGCTACCATGTGAGAGAAAGAGAATCTGAGGGACAGAAGGAAACATTTCACGGAAGACAAAGAAAGTGATCTTAAAGGAATCAAGCTTGCTGTGGCCCTTTGTTTTTTAAAATTCAGAATTAAAAATCTATGCTTGACATAGGACCCCCTTTGGCAGAGAGGAGAGTCTATATTCCAATAAAAGCAAATAAAGAATCCAAAAACTTGGATTTGGGGGTATAATTGTCCATCCAAGCCCATGAGATGGTGAATGTAATGGATTTCATTTCTAACAACATCTAGGCTTGAGCAACACTGAAATTGTTTTTGAGGCATCTTCACTCCAGAGTCATTATTGTTGCTTCATCTTTTTACTGCAGGTGATACTATTTGATGTCAAGTATCTTATGTTTAGATATAGAAAAAGAAATATACCTAACAAAGTAAAAATGTACTCTTCTCTCTAAGGAGAGAAAGCACCCAGCATCAGGGACGCGGCCTGTGGCCTTGCACAGCCCAGGAAATCCTCTGGCTTCTGCCTTGGGGACCTGAAGGATGTTTACATTCTAGTGGAATTCCTGGGAAAGTCCAGAGCTCTCTGTGATTTGGAAACAATGGCTTATGGAGATAAATTTCCACTGTGCAACCTGAGAGGGGGAGGCCAGGCCAAGGGTGTCCGGGTGGGACGGGGCTGGACCAGCATTCCTCAGAAGCCTTCGCCTGTTTGTCTCTCAAGTTGAAAATTAAAACCATTTGAAGGGCCTGCAGATTCCCTGCAGATCAGCCAAGCTTAGACAGAGATCACTGTTGGAACTCTTGCTTCCAGGAGCAGCTATTGCTGGTGATTTCTACACATTTCAGAGTGGCGGGGTAGGCACATGGAAGATATAGGCACCTCCTTTACTCACTAGTGTGTGTGGAGGCTGAGCCAGGAATACTTAGCCTCAAGCTACACGGAATCCTTCTTTTTGCAGAACAGGAAGTGGAGACCCTAGAAATTCAATCAGTGTATTAAAGTTCCAGAGTGGCAGGGCCGAGGCAGAGAGCCAAGTTTCATTTATGCACCCAACACATACTAACTGAGCTCCATGCCGTGTTCTGCTGTCAGCCCGTGCTGACAGCGGAGAGCACAGCTTTCAGCAGAATCACTTTATTCAGGAATGAGGGACAGGGAATTACACGGTGTGCTGCTCAGGTGAGAACAAGTCATAGGAACGTCTGCAGAGGTCCACATGAGGGGAAGTTTTCTGCAGAGAGAATCAAGTCCATGTAAGTTACAGAATCAAAGCACAGAAGGTCTCTGCACTGCTTCAGCCTTGAGCAGTGTCTCGTGGTACACTTTGTGATGGAAATACAGGCAGGTGCACAGCGTGAGAGAGGTAAATGAGACATCAATGCCTGTGAGACAAGGAGGACTTCTTGTGGGTTTCAGAAACTCTCGTGAGAGTTCTTACTTTCAACACACAAACATGAACACCCATACCCTCCCCCATGCCTTCCTGGCTCTACTTTTTCTGTGTTTGACAGGAGTGATTTCATCTTGATATTGAGAACTTTCACATTCAACATTCAAGAAGGAAAAAGTAGGAAAGGAAAGTGTGAGTCAGGGAGGGATGAATTTGGGAGTAAGCTCATCCTCTAATTTTGGGAAGCTAGCTGCCTCTTAAGAAGGAAAATCCAATTCTCGTTTCTATCTGGAAGAAGACAAACGTGGACACATTCTTTCTCTTGTCAGCAGTGGTTTTGGGGTGGGCATGTCATCCAGTCTTGGGCAAGAGAACGTGAAGGGAAGTTTGCTACAAGGCTTGGAAATTTTTCCAGGAGTTTGTACCCAGAATGTCGTCAATGAAGATGTGCTGCCTGGGGCAACAGGAGCCACTCTGTGCACAGGCTGAGGCCACCAGAAAACGGGGTCACCTCGGGCCTTGACATAACAGAGCCACTGAAACACCAGGCTTGGAGGCCTCGCCACCACCCTTATGTGAGCTGATAAACTTGTCTTCCTGCTTCAGCCAGCAGTTAGGGTTTGTATATTTGGCAACTGAAAGCACCCTTCAACGATATTTGCTGTCTTTGTGGCAGGTCATTACCAGGGTTTCCATCTGGCGGCTCCTGTTTTCTCTGAGGAAAGTAGGGGGATGAGAGATGTGAGGAAAATGGAAAACTGGAAATCAGATCCTTAGGAAGATTCAGGAGAGCTGATGATATCAGAGACTGAGAAACCACAGAGGACCCATCTGTTTACCAGGTTGCTCTTTACCCGCGGTGCTTCACAGCGGTAAGAATGTGGGTCGGTGCGTCGCATCGGGTGCTGGGGTTTTCCAGCTGGTGCTTTTCTCTTTGCTGCATTATACTGTCTTCAAGTTGTCAGTGCAGCTGACAATGTTAATAAATATCCACCGTGCACAAGGCAATCATAGGCTCTGGTAAATTTTAAAAATAATATTCTGGTTTCCTGATGGGCACAGATAAACTCAGAGGCACTCCCAGTGGGTCTGTGGGTTCCTAGAACTAAATGATCATCCACTGTGAGACTGCAAGGGCTTGAATGTCTTTAAAGCTTTGGCAGAAATAAGAAGAAAAAACGGTTCACAAAAGTCCAATAAATCTCGGTGGGCTACTTCCGAAATTTGGGGGGTTAAAAGCAATGCTCTAGGTTGTCTTAAAAAGCAAAGACTGACAGCATGAGCAGCACTGGTCCTATTCTCCCTCACTGAGTGCTCACCTGGCAGTGACTGCTTCAATACCAACTTATTTCCTGGTCATTGAGTAGAAGAATTAGAGAAATGGTCATGTGTACAGCAAGATGCATAATTTATAGATGGCAGAGGGAGCCAGAGGAGGAAGTGTTCTCTTTGGACAGTCTGGTAAACAGTCAGGATGCTTTCAAGGAAGTCCTGGGAGAAATCCCTTCAGCAGGAAGCCTGGACAGCACGTTTCAGGCCACAGCAGCATCCTGCCTGCAGGCCTACGTGCAGGGCAACGGGTATAAGGGGGCGGGCAGCAGTGGTCAGGGGCTTGAAGTCAGTTTCACTGTGGAGAGAGGGAGGCTCCTAGGACTGAGGGAAGATAAGTAAGGCAATCAGCCTTATGTTATAAAAAGCAGCTGTGACCATGGACCGACTACACTGGAGAACAGGGGCTAGAGAAAGAGGTGTTAGCTAGACACCTATAGGGACACATTCTTCCATTAATATGCCTTTAAAATGTCATCTTTTACTTTTCAACCCAGAAGTATTCATACTCACCATCTTTATGACCTTAACTTGAACTGCCCAGAAGTGTGTGCATCCACCATCTTAACCTTCAAACACAAACAGAAGTCAGAAATCTGCCAGAACGTACGCACACTTCAGCAGTTTGCAGTACTAATAAATGTTGGAAGCTATTGGCCACCACTCTGATCACCTTTGGTACTTGTGGAGGCCAGAGTTAACTCCTATTAATCTCATGACGTCTCAAGAAATTTTGTGTTAAAATACTTACACAAGGCTTGTTTTTTTTTCTTTTCTTCTTCTTCTTTTTTTTTTTTCCCTAATGAATACATTATTTTGTGTGTGGGGAGGTGAACTATTGACTTTGAGCAGACCGTGTCCAGAAATTTGTCCACCATATTTCTTCCTGGAACCATGGAAGAAAGAAATGCTGAGAAATGTATGCATTAAGCAGCACGCCTGCCCCTACGTGCTTTCTTGCATGGCTGTTTGAAGGCTGTCAGGATAAAATCCCGGTGCTTCCTTTGTTAGGGGACAGCACTTGCCTTTCGCAGCAGATGGCCGTGCTCTCCTTACATAGCACAGATAATAAAGTTTCCCCCACTCTTCTATCTTTCCTGGTACTTCGCATTTTCTAAAAGGGGAACTCATTGCATTTGGCTATGGGAGACAAGGTACTTCAGCTCACGAGATACACATGCTAACATGAATGAAATTCAAATTTTAAAGTAGAATAGGTTTGGAGAACACAGAACCTATAGACTATCATATTTGAATTTACAAGTAGAGAAGCTTATTTTGGGATGCTAAGCTAAACTGGAGTTGGCTTTGGGGTTCTTGGAGTAGTGGCATAATTGCAGAATTACAGTGCAATGAGCAAAAGAAACTTTTGAAAAGTTACAATAATGCCTTGCTTGAGTGTTTTCACAAAGCTGTGAAGAAGATTTCAATACATAACCATAACTTCCTTTCTAAGACTCCTTGTACAAACTCAGCCTCAGTACATACAAAGCAATTCTCTCCACCCTCAGCCTTAGTGACTTTGTCTCCCTCAGAATCCCGACTCTCCAGTCCCCTGTCCTCCTTGTGCATCAGCATGTACCAGCTCTCTCCGAAGACCCAGTCTTCTCCAGGTGGGAAACTGGCACAAGCAGTGAATGGTGAATCAGAGAAGGAAGGTGTGGGACCATATGTATGGAAATACTAAGAGACTCCTACGGGATGTCTTATGTTCCAAACATACTATTATTATTGTATTCCAAACATAGCGGTACCACTCCCATTTCTACTCTTAGATTCCTAGACCCATCCTGGCTTGAGGTGAAACAGCATTATGTATTTAGTCTTGATTCAAATCATATATAGTTTTTTGGGGGGAAGCTTACAAATTATTCCCACCTAGTAAGCACTGTAAAAGGCTGTCACTGTTCCATTAACATAGCTACATTAGTGTGGTGGGGAACATGGTAAGGCCACTGGGTTCCAGTAACATAGCCTTACTGCTCCACCTCATTTACTGGAAAGTGGCTTTCTTGATCAGAGCAGTGCCATGTGGAAAGTGAGTGAGAGTAACCTCTAGTGAGAGGTTAAACCCTTCTGGAACTCCACAGAGAGTAGTTTTGGTAGAAGAAACTGCATGCAGGAAATGCAAACCCATACCCAGTGTCTCTTCCGGTGAAGATGAAACACTGTCCCTTCCGTGATGGAGTGGTGGGCACAGTTAAATTGCCCTGAAGTAGCTGGCTGGTCACCCTGGGGACCTATGGGGGCTCAGGGCCAGCTGCTACTGCTGGCAGTTTTGGTGTACTTGGCCTTGGTCAGTGGAAGTCCACTTTGCCAAACCCATGCATGACCTCCATCCCTGTCACCATGGCTACTTTGTTCTTTAACCCATTGGGCAATGAATGGCAAGGCTGGCTTGTGAAAAGGGCTGAGTGGGATCCACAGTCATGTGGGCTCCAAACAGCTTCACATTTTTTGCTCATTCACAGACAACTATCCACACATCTCCACGTTTGTCACCAGTTGTCCCATCATGTTTCACCAAATCCCTAACTACTCAGTAAAAACATTGATTATAACCCACAAATGCCTTTATTATCACAATTCTCCCTCCAGAACAAATTTTCCTTTTTATTTTATTATTTTTTTTTTGCTCTATTTGAACCCTCAGCAGTTTAGATAATACCCATCCACATTGGTAAAGATAATCTTCACTTGTTAGTCAACTAATTCAAATAACAATCTCCTCTGGAAACATTCAAAAACACACTGAGAAGCAATTATTTACTAGGTATCTAGACATCAGTGCATTCAAACAAGTTGATATCCAAAGTTAATCACCACATCCTTGATGACTTTATACACAAAAGTGTATTTTGTCTCTGGAATATGCAGTGTTGGGTAAAAATGGAGGGAACCAGAATGTGGGGCTGAGATTCTAGCTTGTGGGAATAAACCCTAAAGTGAAGTTCAGTGATACTTGGAGTGCTAGATGGTAAGGACATCTTGTGAGTCACATTATTCATGCGATGTGATGAAAAATATTATGAACATATATGTGTGTGTGTGTGTAACTTTTTCTTTGTTTGAGACGGTCTCATTGTGTAGTTCAGTCTAGTTTTAGACCTATTGTATAGCCCAGGCTGGTCTGGGACTCCTGGTGATCCTCCTAGTGCTGGAATTATAGGCATGTGCTACCATGCCAAGCTTACTATAAATATTTGAAAATAAAAAATGTATTGTAGTAAAAGGCTTTGTTGCCTTTAATTCACTTTAAAATACTTGTTCCTTTTTCAAACACTTATCCAATCACCCTCACCACTTTCTGGAGCAGCTCTGACTTTTCATGGCTGTCTGTACATGTACTATTCATGTTCTGAATGCATTCAAAAATTTTACAGCAATTTCTGCCACATAAAAATGTTGCAGTATATCCCCATCAACCTTACTCATCAGATCTGGCACTGTACTATTGGTGGATTGTCCCCCAAGTCAAAGCAACCATGAAGGATACACTTTGAATAGACTCAGGACCTCAAGGCCACCATGACAGTACAACTGAAGACACCTGGGGAGGAAGACTCCAGCACTGCTCCAGACAGTGGTAAGAACAGGGCATAAGGGAAGTGCTCTGAGGGGCAATCAGGGTAACGGACCTTAAATATTTACCATATTTCTTGATCACACTGCATAGATACGTGGCATTTATCATTCACTGTTTTTATTAGATATTTCTTGGGGGAGGTAGACATTAAGAAGCTGCTAAGTGCTGTTTCCCACCTAGAGCAGGATATACAGGAGAAAGGAACTACTGCCTGAAGCATCACGTTGGTGGCAGCAAGAAAAAAATAGGACAATTGTTTAGAAGATGGAGCAAGTCAGAAGTAGAAGTTCCAACCATCCTCTTGACTTGAGATTCTTAATTAACTTGCTGTTACTGGAACATCAAAATATATTAAATCACAATTAGGGAAGGTGGCTTTTGTTCCACAGGGCATACCGTGACAGCCAGAAACTGCGGGTTTCTGTATGGAGAACAAGGCCTGAGTGTGGTGAGCTGTGAGATTCTGTATTCCTCTACGTGCCCTCCCTCCCCACCTGCTCTGTGGGACCCTCTGGTATTGATATTCATGTCCATGTTATTATTGGCCATCTCTTTTCCTAATCTTTGCTTCCCTGAATCCCTGGTTCCACAAATCGGAGAACTCCCCAGGTTCATGGGCCCCGGGGTGTGCAGTACTGATCCTGAGCTCCCCGTGAAAGCCGGCCCATTGTCACAATATCTAATGACACGAGGAGGAAATCAAAGATCAAACTGCCAGAAACGTGACTTTCTAAAGTTTTTCTAAGTATCAGAAGGAGGAAATCGCCTCCTGCCTCCCTCACTGTCAAAAGGTTTTCTCCCATCAGCAGCTCTTTAGCAGTGGCCCCCCCATTCCCTGAGCCACCAGGGTAAACCCACTAAGGGTGGTACACAACCTTCCCCAGCTTAAGGGGGAACGCTCAGCTGCCACAGGGCCTCGAATTCCAAGGCGTTCCCCTCACCTTCTTGTTTCTTGGAGTGGTTTCTCAGACATATTTTCACCCACACAGAAATGTTGATGTTTTTTCCTGACCTTTCTACTTCATCTATTTCCCAATTCGTTTCCCCTGCTGTGGGACCCCACGCTTATCATCCTGCTCACATCTGTGCTGGCCACCACTTGGCATGGGCTGGTGGGGAGTTCCATGCCGTTTCCTACACGCCTCTGATGTGCCTCCACATTGGCTCAACCCAGTCAGCCAGGGAACAAAACATTCCACCCAGTGCTGACCTTTGATCACCACTGGTGGAGCTTGCCTCCCTCTACCTTGCAAATTTCGCACAGAGAAATATTTCCTTGTTTGTAGGGGATTCTGACTACCACAAAAGAAAAGCTTGTCTTGGGCCTTGCGCTGCCAAGGAAAACCAAGAATGTGCTGCGTTTTAATATGCAGTTGTTGATAACTCGGAAAGTTCCTGCGGTTTGGGAAAATAAAAGTTGGGGAACCACTCTGACCCGTGAGATGGGCATCTGAACAGGAATGGGACTCAAATTGTTAAAGTAGACCTGAGTCTGGTAATGTAAGACCAGAGAGTAAACGAACGATCATATTTAGACGTCTAAACTTAAAACTTTATTTCTGAATTCTTCCTAAAATTGGACTCTGTGTCTATCTTCTTGGAATTGTGTCACAGCTGCAAAATTATGGTTCAGTGGCAAATAGAAATGCTTGAAAGTTTCCTTAAAACTAAGCTGAATGGAAGAAGGGGACTTGCTTTCAAGATTTTCAACAGAGGATCTAAAAATATTCCACTAAAAGTCTCATCTTTTGTCAAAGACTATATTTTAAATTATTTTATTTCATCATTGTGTTTTACTTTTGAGACAGGGGCTTGTTATGCAGTTCAAGCTAGCCTCAAACTCCTTCCATAGCCCAGGCTATCACTGAACGTGTTGTGGTGATCCTCCTGCCTCAGCCTCCCAAGTGCCAGTATTTCAGGTGTGCCCTATTTTGCCTGGCTTATCAAAGAGTATTTCAAATTGGCAATTAAATAAGCTACCAGAGACACAAACCCTTTGGAAGAATCAGAAAGTGTGTGTGTGTGTGTGTGTGTGTGTGTGTGTGTGTGTGTGTGTGTGATATGTGTTATATGCAAGTTGTGGGTAGCATCTGAGAAAATGGGGTTAGTAGGTGACATCTGGAGATGACCTATTGGACACAAGACTGCAGATGTAGATGAGGAAGGCGCAGCAATGGAAAGTCGTATTCCTTCCTGTATTTCCTTCTTCCTTCCCAGTTACTTAGGAGACGTGCATGGACAGTGTGTCTTCCTGACAGAGAGCTTTGTGAGAGGTTCTTTGAAGGGCAGTCTGAGCTATCCAATCAGCTTCATCTGAAGAGGACACAGCACAAGTGGAAAGTGAGCCAGAAAGGACGAAGGTGACAGGCCGCACGCACAGTGATGGCTGCTGACACACAGGGTTGTCCTTCCTCCAGCGCAGAAGAAATAAGCAGGGGCTGAGAAGCTTCTGAATGAGCAAAGCAGTTAAACTCAGCGCTGACTGGGACAGGAAGGAAGAGCAGCGATTGTGGGGCCCCAGACACACCCCTCAACCTCCCAGGCGTTGTTAAGGGAACTCTGGCTTGGCTTCTCTGGGAAACTTCTCCACTCGTGTTCCCTGGGGTTGTTGCTTCTCTAGGATGAAAAATCCTGTCTCTGGCATAGAACAGACCCATGTTTGGGAGTAGGAAGTCAGATACAAGGGAAGCTAAGTGCAGCGGGTAGAGAGTGTTTTCAATATTTACACAGTTTTTCAAGCCAGTAATTTTCAACACCTGACTAGATGGAGGAGATGATGGAAGTTTTGGCCCAGATTGCAAAAGCAGCAAGAGGCACTCTGCAGGGATAAAGGGGGGTTTCTTCTGTGCAGAGCTGCACCCGTCCCGGCTAAAAGCAGAAGCTGCATAAATTCTACACTTACCTGGCTGGACACTGACTCTCCCAAAAGGAACAAAAACTTAAGAGAGGAACTTCTACCCCAAGTGGATAATGAGAAGCAAAGACGAGCAGGTTGGTGAACTGCACGGGACAGAAGGAAAGGTGAAGAGAAACAAGACAGATACTTCCTCTGTGGCCACTGGATACTGGCTCAGTCGAAGGACTTAGCTCCCGAGCACTTATTCCTCCGATGACGCTGGATGGAATGCAAGGCCGACTCCACTCAGGCTGCAGAGAAGCAAGTCTCTGGCCTCCAGTCACAGGCTCTCCTGAGAGCTGCGGGCTTCTAGCAAAGTCCTGACTCATCAGCTATTATATTCCTCCCCTGAGAACTCTGAGAAAAAGAAATGTCTGTACCCTCGGCAGAGTGCCAGGCATTTAAACTAGACCTGGGACTACGCTTCTGGAAGTTAAGTTAAAGCTGGGTCTGAGTCGAGGGTCTCAACTAAAAATAGAGTTGATTTAAAAGATTTGGGTGACTAATGAGGTCCACAAATAACTCATCTAGATGACAGGTGGAGAGACCAGGGCCGATGCGGGTGTGCCTCTTGAGGAATTCAGCTCACACTTGAGAAAGTGACACGGGGGAGACAGGAAAGCTGCTAAGGAAGCAGTGATGTGCAGGTGGGGTTAGAGCCAGAACCTGCGCTGCTGAGGTTCAGTGGGACTGAGGCTTCTGGAAGTGCCCTCGTGAAAAACAGGGGATTCTGGGGCACTAACAAAGCAGGAAATAAGCAAGAAGGCAGAGACCTACCATGGGATTCTTGGCGCAAAGTCAGTAGGAAAAAGGGAGAAAAATGAACTTCTGTCATTATCAATGAGAATAATGCTCTGCTTTGCAATGTTGGTCCAGTGTCTCCAATGAGACTGGAGATAGGACGAGGCAACACTACCTGGCTAAATGAGGGGATCCTGTCACTCACAAGATTCCAGGTCAAAGTGAGGACTTGAATGTAGACCTCATGAGCACCCTAGAGGTGAGGACTGTGTATAAGAAGATGAAGAGCCACTGCCCTGAGTTCCCAAAATAGCCTGCAACATGTTCCTAAGACACTGTGACTTTTTAATTTTATTTTATTCCCTTTTTCTCTTTGTTTGGCCCAAGTTCACTCGATAGAGCTAGTTTCTTCCATATCCATTCATCCTGTAATTTTCAAATAAACTTTTGGCACCATTTGTGGCTTGACTTCTTCAGTTCTATGTTCTAGTTAAGAAGGATGTGGAATGGTTTTGTTTGGTGAGCCATTTCTAAAAAGACATATCAGATAACAGTAATTAATTCTTTATGTCTCTATCTCTCTCTGTCTGTCTCTCTCTGAAACAAGGTCTGGTTATGAAGGTCAGGCTGGCCCTAAACTTATTATGAAGCCCATGCTGGTCTTGAACTCATGAAAATCTTCCTGCCTCAGCCTCCTGAGTGCTGGAATTATAGGTGTCTACCATCACATCTGGCTAGGTAATAGACTCTTAAAACCTACTTAATCACCTGAAGGGAGTTTTAGCTTCTTCTCCTAAATTAATGAACTTTCTGAGAAAGGTGCTGAGAAAGATCACAACGCAACATTATTTTGTGGCATGAAAGGTAGAGCGTGGCTTTGGATTTCACACATCAAGAGACTGAAGTCTGCACACTGTTGTCTGGTAAGTTCAGGGCAGGCCAGACGCACCGCAGGTAGATTCAGGGCAAACCAGCTGGGAGGGACCTGTCTCAGCTTTTCTCAGTGTTCCTCATGCAGCCCAGAGGAGAGCTGTAGGCAGGTGGCTCTGAGTCTAATACTGTGGAGATGAAATGGAAAATAGGGGCTGGAAGATAATAAATCAGCAGAGTGTCCTTGTACCTGGGGAGGAAATGCTGCTCATGGAGCCACATAATCCCAGAGAGAGCTTTTTGGGAGGTTTTTGATCCCAGTCCTTCCTAACCTGTTTTGTTGAATATGTGCTGAAATGGCTTTTCAATCAAAGTTTTGGTGATTTAAGAATAAAGATGATTGAAACACTGGACAGCAGAGCTAGGTTCAAAGGAACTTGACAGATCACAACAAAGACTTGGATCCAATAAGGAAACGTGCAGTGTGGCCAACATGGCGGCCTCCACTTGAATCGAGATGAGCGCCATGAGTGTGTGTGTCTGAATGGTGTAAGTATGTGTCCGAATGGTGCCCATGGAAAAGGTGACTTGGGGGTTTTGCCAAAGCCTTGACCTGGCATTGGCTGGATTTATGAAGCACGTTATCTGGATCTCTGGAGTTAGCAGACTCTCCACTCTGTTCAAGTTGGAGGTCATGTCAAAAAGATGGCTCAGGGCAGTGGGCACACTCCCAACAGGACAGTGACAACCGGGAGTAGGGCCAAGAGGAACAAGGATAGGAAGCTAGAAGCCACCAAAGGAAAGCAGAGACAATGAAAGGAACTGGACAGATTCGGCCTGGAGAAAAGAATATGATAAGGAACCATCTTTTACCCATTCTGAGGGGGCAGCACAAGGCCACCAGGTCGATTTTGAACTAATTGTCAGGAGGTATTCAAAAATCAGAGACATTCAGCAAAGAGGAAAGCCAAAGCAAGCCCCAAAATGCCACAAAAATGTGAATTTTCTCTCAGATACAGATTGGACAATCATTGTTGAGAAAGAGGAAGAGATAGGAGATTCTTGCCTTTAGCCCTCATCTCTCCTGATGGCTGGTCCTCTAGCTTTTCCTTGAACACTGCTTGGGATGGTGAGATCATTACCTAATGACAGTGCCTAAACATCTGGGTAAACATTTATTGGATATTACTGTTATTAGGCTATAACTTAGGTCATTTCTGTAGTGCTCTTCTGACTTTGAAACTGTTTTATGGATTGAATGCTAAATGAATTCTCTTGTTACTCCCTGCTGTCATTACCTAATTCTATCAGATATCACCTCTTGCTTACAACAGAGAAATTCTTACTTGGATACAATATGCAACTTTGACTTATGTTCCTTCCTCTGTATGCATCCTGTGGCCACAGTACTCTTTCTTAACCACATAGTTGATCAAGTCAGTACTGTCCGTAAGACTTTTAGTGACTCAGTTTCTTCTATAAACCCATGGTATAAGGATGGGAAATAAGAAAGTGATTGACGAGCTGGTCTGAGATTTAAGAGCCTTCCAGAGTATAGGCACCAAATGCAACCCCTGGTTCTTGATGGCACACTGGTTTGTACCACCCAACTCCAAACTTTCTCCTACATTCAATAGAATTCCTCTGATTAACTTCTTAGATTTTTCCCACTGAGCAGTCATCTTACTTAGTGCTTTCCCACAATCTAAAGAAAATGTTCCTCTTTATTAACAAAGTTACAGAGGAGAAACACAATTCGACTCATCAGTCTAACTGGCCCCTGGAAGGCATAATGGACTTACCTGTTACCAGCTGTGTGAGTCATTGCTTCTCGCACCTCTGACCTCTTGGTGGAGAGGTGCTGTAGTCAATTCCTGGTTATTTGTTAGTAGGCAGAAGCAGAAAAAAATGTAATTAATCAGAGAACATTGCACCTGGTATGTAGCAGTGCCATAGGAATGTCCTGAAACCTTGCTAGAAACCACATTCTGCGGTCCACAACTGTAATCCCAGCACACTGGGAGGCTGAGGCAGGAGAATCGAAAGTTCAGACTCAGCCTGGGGGTGATGGTTAAGATCTAAAATGGCCTCCTCAAGTCTCATGTGTTTGGAAGGTGAGTGGATTGTGGGTTGCTACGTTGAGGAGTTTAGTAGCTGGATGAGCTGCTGAGAGGTGGGAGGTGGCTGGCAAAGGGTCAATGGCCATGTGAGTGTGGCAGGGTTCACTCTTGTGTCTGTCTCCTTCCTTGTTTTCTCCCCGCTGGCTGCTGCTTATCAAACAGCTTTCCTCCACCAGGCCCTTCCACTGTACTGTTTCTGCCTTGAAACAATCGGGTTTTGGACTGAACCCACTGGAAACTGTGAGGCAAAAGTTGTGGTTTTTGAGTATTTTGTGATGGGAAGAATGACTAATAGATTGGGCAACTTAGCAACTGAGAGTGACCCTGACTGAAAAAGGGGGCCTGGGGACATGGCTTGGTGACAAGGCCCTAAATTCAATCCCTAATCCCTACCAGTAGCAAAACAAAACTTCCGGCTAAAAGAAAGACATGGAAATAGGAAGCTGTCTTTGGGAAATGTTTGGAGAAAACCGAGTTGTAAAGTGAGATCCAAATTCTTTTCTTTTGACAATTCTTTTTCTTTCTTTCTTTGTTTCTTTGTTTGTTTGTTTCTTTCTTTCTTTGTGGTACCGAGGATTGTACTTAGGGCTCTGCATTTGCAAGGCAGGTGGTAATGCCACTGACCTAAACCCACAGCCCTCACAACTGTTTCTAAATTACGTCTTTTTTAAATGACTTATTGTGAGCAGCGGCCTCACACTCCTTCCTCAGAGAAATTTTACTTTGGGGTTCATCCGGTGGCTGAATTTGTGACATATAAATCCTGGAGCTGTAGAGTTGTGTTTCCTTAAAACAAAGAAGCAGAAAAATAATGCAAAACAAATAAACAAACAGAACCAAAAAACAACTGCATCTAATTAAAGCAGGCAACTGAGGGAGACAGTGAAAAAGAAAGAAGCCTTTGTATTATGGCCATTCTCTGCTGTCTGATTGCTTCCTTTTCTTGGCATTTCTTCAGAGACATCTCAATTTTGATGACAAATCTCCCCTTGTTGACAATAGAAAGTAAAAGAAAAACCAGAACCACACCAGTTATTATCTTAAATGTCTTCATGCTCTTACTACTTTTATGAAAACTTCCCTGATCACATCAGCTCCTGCGATGCTATCTTCTCAATTCCTGTAAGAGCTAATTATCTCCTTCACTCAACTCTCATTAGCCCTCACGCTTGCTTGCACTGTGAGTCGCATTCATCTACCTCCCAAGTAGCTGACGCCTTACTTAAAACCAGGATTTACTCACTTGTTCTTATTTCCCACTGCACCAAGCCACGCAGAAGACACGGGCCCCCCGTGCATCACCAGCTCAAGCTTACCTAGACGCTGAGAACTGAAGTTACTTTGGCTTTGAAAACAGCAGTCCTAACAACATAGGAAGTAAAGAAGTGAGACTTATGATGGTACTAGGAGTTATTTGAGACTATATAGCAACATATAAACAGCGTTAAAAGATCCCTAACAGAATGTGGGAGCCAGGTCAACTACCTCCAAAAAGTCAGAAGCAGCTTAACAAATGGTTTTAGCTGCTGACTCACCAGTGTATGTTGTGTCATTTGCCTATTCTGTTGCCTAAATTTCTTGTGTTGACAGTGATCTGTGCTGAGTCTTTCCACATTTACATCAGCCACAAAAATAAAGAACTCGCTGTACAAGTTCAGCTCTGGAGAAGTCGAACTTAGCCGGCATTGATTGTTTTGAAAATGATCGGGGCAGTTGAAGAGAGCTAAAGCTTAATATAAATCAAGGAGCTGCTTCAATTTCTTTGGCAAAATTTAATATTAGATGGAGTGAAAGAATCACATGATGTGGCGGGGGATTTAGCTCAGTGGTTCTGGTGCCTGCCTTGCAAGTGCAAGGGCCCAGGTTCAGTCCCAGTAGCCATGTACAACAATGCTGACTGTGGAGACTCACACCCATCAGCAATCAGTACCACATACCACAGCGCCAGGCGTGCTGACTCAGGCCTGTAATCCTAGCACTTGGTACGCAGAGGCAGGAGGATTGCTATGAGTTTAAGGCTGAACTAAGGGCCAGCCTGAACCACAATAGGAGGAGACTCTGTCTCTAAAAAAAGAATCACGTGAACTCAGAGGTGGACACTTTGGTCATCTAGAAAGCCATTCTCTTCCACAGTGCTGTGCTTTGGGTAGTAAGGATCATGCAGGGACTTCTCAAATCCCACTCATGGCCCCTGAAATGGCCCATTCCCTATGGTCCAGCCCAATGCTTAAGAAATTCTCTAGGATTTTAAATGCTTTTTTTCCTGTCTACTCCCCTGGCATTTCTGTCTGTTAAGCTTCACTGAACCACAAAGACCAAGCCTCAGTCCTGCTGGGAGCACAGCAGAAAAGCAGCAGCCACACAGCAGCCCGAGGCTAGGATCACCTCTCTGCACTCCTCTTGGTCTTTCTGAATCCTTCGATCCTTCTGTTTCACTTGCCTTTCTCCAGAAGTTGTATTTTATGAAAAAACTGAGCCTCAAAAGATAAATGATTTGCTCAAACTCATACCATCAAAAATAAGAAAGTGAAATTTGCATCTACTGGTAACAAATTGCCTCAGAAGGTAGCAACTCCTGTTTCAGTAGAACTGAGGCTCTGCTATAAAACTACTACACCTAGGATGGTTGAGCACTGGGCTCAACTACCTGCAGGATTTCTCTTCCTTTCAAATGAAGCCACGTCTACCTTCTCAGCCAAAAGGATTTGTCAAGTTTGAGGAAATCAGTATTATTTCTATTCATCAATGAATTAAAATGACAGCTTTTGAAAAATATGCCTTTTTCCAGAGTTAAGAATTTCCTGGTGTGGGCCGGGGAGTTAGCTCAGTGGTTCCGGCGCCTGTCTTGCAAGCGCAAGGACCCGGGTTCGATTCCCCGGTAACCACATAACAATACTGGGTGTGGAGACCCACACCCAGCAGCAACCAGTACCACATACCACAGTGCCGGGCGTGGTGGCTCACGCCTGTAATCCCAGCACTCGGGAGGCAGAGGCAGGAGGAT